>CALSCE010009645.1:2021738-2059075 GCA_943593645.1 Bovichtus variegatus | reverse complement strand
TGTTCAGAGCATTTCAATGTTACCGGCTAGATGAGAAAACGTAGCCCGAATATCAACGCTCACAATAAACATCTAAATTACCTCAATCATGTCTTCATAGAACATGTAATGGAGATTTTGATAACTCTGTTTCTTCTCCCACCAGTCGTTCACATGGTCGTACCAGGGTCCAAACACCACTGAGGCCACAGGAGAACACATGAAAGCACTTCAGTATTGTTCAGTAGAAATCTGTACATTTCATCCATGCCTATTATTGTTATCATTGTGTTTCATACATACTCTTTCCCTCCATGAATCTGTGGAAGTAGTTGCTCCAGTCTCCAGGCTCTGGCTGAGCAAAGTTCATGCGATCAAAGTGAAAATAAGACACCATGTTGTCTTTGGCATTGCGGGCCACGTAGACCATCTACAGAAGAAGAAAACACTTGAATGATCTGAAGACGTAACTTGAGACATAACATACTTTTGAGTGTTTGTTGTTGTAAGAGGTGGAAACCATGCCTAAAGTTCTACTGCTTCTCTTTGTTATCCTTCAGTCTTTAAATGAAATATTAGGACTTAATGTTACTTAATCCTCAATTTCAGCACCATGTGATGTTACATACATGATATAATGCAAAAAACACACAAACTACAGACCCTGCAGTTTTGTTCCCAAAAGGACTTTGGCACAAACTGGACTGGAAAGTGAGTTTTAATGAGTCGAGGAGAGGTTGAGAGGTTGTCCACCATGTCTTTTCCTGTGTGTAGAAAGTTGGAGTGAACAAAGCCCTGATTCTGTAAAGTGCTTAAATAGTTTCTTGACTGCTACAGTGAGGTAAATATTGTATCTTGTGAAACTAATAAAAGCCATATAAACAGTTTGCATACAATGATAGCGTTTACTGAAGTTTAAAATTGCAATGTGTAATGCCTGGCCACGTGCTCCAAAGAAATAGGCAGTGTTTCACCTCTACTACTGGGACCATACAATCTAGTGATCAGCAATAAAACTAAAAAAACAATAAACTACTAACTAACAGCAGGTCGAGAATACGCAAATATTTAATAAACTGTTTCAACTCTGAGGGCCAGTCTAATTAAGACTGCTATCTTACAATCGGCTGCATGGTGGCAGCCTACCTTATGTTGGCCATATGTGTGTTTGTGCCACTAACCCGGGGCTGTACGGTCCACGTTTACTTTGATTTGGTTTGTTTTTTGGACTAAATCCAAAGCGGCAGAAACGAGAAAACGAGCATCACCATAGCATCGTCCTCCGTAAGGCCAGGAGACCAGCGGGAGGAGAGCGGAGCGCACAGCAACTCAAATTCAGCCAGCACAAACCCCAGCGCCGGGAGTCGCAGCTGGTGCGCTGGGTCCGCCTCTTGATGAACAAATGGTATTACAAGACAGGACGGGCCGGGACTGGTCGAATAAGACTCTAATTTCAGTAGATATCTCTGCAACACATTATCACATTCTGTTGATAATGTTAGTTCATTTTATGAATGTTTTCAACTAAAATTCTGGCATATCTTACACATTGCACCTTTAAGCGAAAGGTCGAAAATCCCCACACAGTATACTAAAGGATAAAGGTCCAGTGTGTAGGATTCATGGGGATTCATTGGCAGATATGGAATATAATATTGATTATTGTGTTTTTAATTAAGTGTATAATCACTTGAAACTAAGAATCGTTGTGTTTTTGTTATCTTAGAATGAGCCCTTCATATCTACACAGGGAGCGGGTCCACTTCAGGGACACTGCCATGTTTCTACAGTAGCCCAGAACAGACAAACCAACGCCTCTAGAAAGGGCACTTTGTATTTTTACATTACCTGACGGTCTCCGATACGCTTGGAAAGGGAGGGGTGAGCGTAGGGGTATTGAGTTGGTTGCAAGCTGAATTTCACAGCTAGATGCCACTAAATCCGACACAATTGACCTTTATATAAGTGTCTGTATGTTTGTGATGCATACGTGAAATGTGGTGAGTATATTTGATCGTCTGTACCTGAACCAAAAGACGGGATCAAGAGCTCCAAGAAAGGCACTCTATCATAGATTGGGGTGGATGTCTGATGCTCTGTCCGACCAAAATGCAGCAGGTCAAGGATGTAGGAGACCCAGGTGGTTCCTAACAGACAGACAGAGACACAGAGGAAAATAAAATCATCCCAACCACTCACCTCTATACACACATCTTTTATTAGCTATAAAGCATTTAGGCTGACCTGCTTTGGGGTATGTTGCAATAAGTATATCATCTGGCCTGGCCTGAAAGTTTTGAATGTTCTCCCAGTTGTCTGTGAAATAGTAGGTCATTTGGACTCCATTGAAGTCAAACAGTTCAGGTCGAGGGGGTGCCTCCATGTTAAAAAAAAAAGAAAGAAAAGAAAGGCAAATGGTAAAAACATACAATGCATATGATCATTGTGAATTGAGTGATTAAACTGCAGGGATGTGATTGTGTGGAAAAGAATGCAAACATTGTGGAGTCAGGTTGTTTTAAAAAAGAAACATCTACTCTTAAAAGAAGAAGAGGGAGAAGAAGGAAGGAAACAACAAAAAGTTAACGGTTCAAAAGGACAGTGGTGTGCTCAAAGATTAAGTGTTAGAAAGAAGAAGAAAAAAAAACACCAGTGTTGTGGAAGACAAGAGGGGTTGAATATTCAAATGTGTGAAAAAGCAGTTGAATACATGCAGCTTTTGCATGCATTTTTAAGTTCCTCCATCTACAAGTCTATTCTCATTTGATCAGCATTACATGGTAACCAAGAAAATGAACCCCACTTGAGAGTAAAGCACAATGTAGCTCTTAGAAAAAAAGACTTTTAGACTTTAGATTAATTTAGAGAAATACCTTGTCCGAGTCAAATGACATGTTGAATGCTGCTTGTTACTCCCCAGTACTTCGGACTCTTTTCTCTTCCTCTGCTGTGCTTCTTCCCTTCCTTTCCTTCCTCCCTGCTCGTCACAACACTTTTTCCATTGTAATTGGAGGCTCAGTTGCAGATCTGATATGGACTCCAGCCCCTCCCATATCCTCTAGATAAATCAGCCCCAGCAATCCTTAAAGGGATTTTACTGGCACACCTTCATTCAGTGGCGGTTTTAGGAGTTCCCTTTAGGTCGGGATTAGCCTCTCAAACAAGAACACAAGGGATTTTAATTAAAGCACAAGAAAAAATGTCAATACTGGAAATGGACGGATTTTAGTAGTGGACTCTTCCCTCTGTAACTAAGTTTTCTCAATATTCATTTTAAGTATACCTTGTTATCTTTAGTGTTTATGGGTATGTTGTAAATGGGATTACATCATTTTACTTCTTACACAGTTTTACTTCTTTCAACATTACTTACTTCTGGGTTCTGTCTAAGAGCTGAACATTCCTCTGTCTCGTCTCTAGCTCAAGCTTTGGGCTTGAACATACTGCATGCACATTTAAACAATGTCAGCCACTTGGGAATTGTCATGCGCATGGGTTCAACTCAAAACATATGGCATTCTTTTGCCTTTGAAAGTTCAGACTTCAGGGGACAAAGTTTCTCTTTTTTGCAGTGTTTTTCTTATATCAACAGCTCTGTTCTGGTAAACACAAGACTGTGTCCTAGAAAATCCCACCTCTGCCCCAATATGCGTAGATAAAGACTCTGGGCCCATTTCCAATAATACTTCCAGTGAGCCTGTCCAAGAAGTTAATAAGAAAATAAAAAGAAATTCTTACGTGAGCACTTATTTAAGTGGCAATATAGAGCTGTGATTATATCACACTCTTTTAGTAGGGACACTTGCACAATATTTTGAGAAAGGTGTTTATTGTATGGCGTACAATATTTAAAGAACATGTACAATCGGATGTCTGGCATACAGAGTAGCAGAAAACAAGAAGCTGAGGCAGTGTTTGAGGGGAAGGAAAGACAATCGTCAAAATGATGCTGGGAGAGCATAGGGTTACTGTAGGCTAACTATTGACTTTCAGATGAAGACTAGCCGTGTGCTTTAGAAGTTGTGTACTGCTTTTGCTATGAAATTGAGAAAAAAAGAAAAGGTTGAACAAAAGCAAAGTGTGTCTTTACTTATAGACATGTTCAGACAGAAAGGACAACACAGTACAATACATTGACTTATTTATGCACTTCAAATTCAAACGTATTTCATTTCACAATTTTCACTTGAATGCACTCTTCCCCCTCTCGTGTGAATAGTGATCAATAAAAATAGTGAAATGTGACAAACGTTGGGTGAGCATTCCTAGCGACGCCCAGCAGTCATGTTTGATGTTTTGACCCATCACTAGGCCCTGCAGTGGTTATCAGGCTGTGCTGTAATAAATCACCTAACTCCCCCTTATATCTTGCTTCTGCTCCGGCTAAACTGCAAAGGCTGGTCTAACTGGTTTGATAAATTAATCTGAATGCCATTGTAACAGTACGACCGGTACACATGGAGAGAGGGACTCAATAGCACGAACTCAGAGACAGAACGATGATGATGATGGTAATATACTTTACTGGGTAAAGTAGACAAACAGGACATACAAACATGCAGGGGAAATCCAAAGGCAGAGTCGGGTCACAGAAACAAGGTCGATGCACAGGTAGGTCCTCAGCGTAGCAGAACAGGTAGGGAGCAGGCGAAGACGGAGTGAGGTCACGGAATCAGGAACACGGGAAACGGGAATCGGGAAACGGGAAACGGGAACAATGCTGGAACTCTTGACATGAATGTACGAGTACGAACTGTCAACAAGGGACAAACAACACACAGACTATATACACCAGGAAGTGGGAGGGGATAACAAGACACAGGTGGAGACACTAACGAACAGAGTGGAGACACTAATGAACAGAGTGGAGACACTAATGAACAGAGTGGAGACAGCTGGGGACAGGAACTAAAAACAACAGACACAAGAGGGAACATACACTTAACAACATAAAACAGGAAGTACAAACAACACAAAACATCTAACGAACGGGACGGGACCTGATAGCCATGGCCCGCCCAGATGTCCAATCTAGAGCCACAAGCTTTACAAACAGTGGTGGAAAGTAACAAAGTACATTTACCCAAATGCTACTAAAGTATAGTAGTTTGAGGTATTTTCCTTAAGTATTTTGATTTGATGCTACTTTATTCTTCTACTCCACTACATTTATCTGACAGCTGTAGTTACTTTAAAAATATATGATAGGCTTATATAATTCCATTAAAAATGTACTTTCATGGAAATTGAGGTATTAAAGTTTTATGATATGTAATCTTATAGTCTTGTAATCTTGAAGATACATATGTTGTAACCTTATAAGCAGTACATGGTTTTATTTAAACAATCGTTTGAGGCCCAAAGAGGTCAAATTGTCCAATATTTAACAAAAAGCAATGATAAAGATAAAAGAAATTAAAAAAATACTTTAAATTATGTTTCAGAGCTTGATTATTTCTTATCCTCTCAGAATCCCTGTACGTCTCACACCACTGCTCACTAATTAGAAACCCCTCTGGTATGAGAAACTACACCATGCATGAATCATGTCCCTTGACCTGTGTTACTAAATAAGAAAGAACATTCAGCTGAGTCTGAGTGCAGTATTTGGAAACATATTTTACATTATGGGAAACCTCTTTTTTTAATCAGTATTGTAGGTTTTGTTTCATTCTTTTGCTTTTCAGATGAGTTTATTGACATTGAAGCTAGTACATTGACTTTGATTTTCATATTGTTTTGTCAAAATACTTTTTACAAAATCAAGAATAAACTCACTATCAAATCAATATGAATGAATGAGAGTATAATAGATTTTTTTATTAGTTATTTTTCTTTTCTTTCTCTCTCTCTTGATATTTAGTATAATGATACCTCAGCATAATTCCACTGTTGTTGATTGAATTATATCCATCATATTCGTATATTAATTCTCTAGCCTGTGTTTGTAGATTTTAGTTGAAGAAAGTACTAAATAAAAAAATGAACATAAAAAAAAGATTGAAATAAGAAACTCAATATTTAGCCGGAAGTCACGTTTCAGCAGTGACGTCACAGGAACTGAAAAACATATACAACAAAGATGGCGTCTCCCAGCGAGGCAGTGGCGCTTGATGCACACGTGGGAAAAAAGAAGAAGGTAACTACAAATAAATCACGAGGAAGAGTGTCTAACTTTTAGTATCGTCAGCTGAGTGAGACTACGACGGTGCTTTTCAAACTGACACACGCAACGTAGCATTAGCTTTGCTAGCATCACGCAGCTGAGGCAGAGCGTGTGTCCGGGTGTACTGGAGGAGCTGAGCCCCTTTTCTATTTTCTCAAATAAAAACCCTAAACTCTCTGTGTTGTTCTTAACGTCGCTGCTGCTAAACCTGCTACCGCTGTGCTCTTCTTTAAACAGCCCCCAGCGCGATACTGGGATGAGTCGCAGGAGGAGGGCAAGGATGAAAAGAAAGTGGGAAAAGAAGGTGAACAGATCGAGCAGGCTCTGCAACACAAACAGAAAGCCAAGAAAAGAAAGCAAGAAGAGGATCAAGAAGATGGAAATAAGTTCATATCAGGGGTAAGAGAATGAAAGTAATAATAAACCTTTATTTATATAGCACATTTCATACAGTTGTAGTAAGTGATTTCCTACAAAGTGAAGAAACAAAAAACAGGCAAGTTAAGGCTAGTGCAAATACTGCGAGATAAAGCCATGCAGTCGAATAAATAAAATAAAAAGCAATAGAATATGTATAATAATGAAATAAAAACTAATTTGAGTTAAAAGCCTGGCAGCAGGGTTCTGAATTAATTGTAGTTAATTAGTGGATTGTTTTGGAAGACCGGTAAAGAGAGCGTTACAGTCTAATTACTTGAAATAAATATAAAGTGTAAATTGTTGTGCCACTGGCATTCAGAGGGGTGGGAAATATATCACAAGAGTTTTGATTCGGATCAGGCAAGATGCATAGTACTTTAATTATTTCTCATCATAATATAGGCAAAATTGCTGAGTTGCAGTACATTGTAGGAAAGAGCGCAAGTATAAAATATAAATAAGGTGGAATTTTCAGAATAAATACAATGCCAAAAAACGGTAAAATATATATTGGTCATAAAATGCATAACGTTAAGGATCAGTCCAGGTGGGCTGCATATAGATGTGTATTTACAACATCACATTTTGTATTTTGTGTATATTTAATCTGAACGAGGAGGAGTATTTATAAATGCTTCATTAAGGCATTGTGTTTACACCGAGTGAGTCACAAAGCAAATCTGATGAAGTGAAATGCAAAGTTCACTCTTTCTTGTCTTTAGATCTTGGTGTGTGCAGGACTTTTGATTTCTTTTGGTTTACCGAGTGATGCTCTTTTTTAATTATTTTTTATGACTGCCCCGTGCCATCATTTGGAAATAGTGCATCATCAGTATTAGCATTGTGTATCAAGTATGTTGGAACTGTTGAGTTTTTAAAAAAAAAAAAAAAATTTTTTATATTTTATAAATACAGCTTTCTCCTGATTATTGTTTATACTCCCTCAGAAATTTGACCCTTTCCCTGGGCCTGCACCTATTCCAGAGGACAGGGTGCAGAAGTTCAAGAGGAGAGATAAAACTAAAAAGGTAAGCGCCCCTAAGTATCTTGTTTACAATTTCTAGTGAATAAATGGAGTTCTTTGTTCCCTCTAGCTAACATCTTGTTCCTTTTTTATTCTTCTCGTCCTAGGCTCACCGGCAGCATTACAAGCTGAAAGACATGATCTCTCGCTCAGAAGAAGCTTCAGAAATGGCCCAGAAACAAGCCGCTCGGATTGACCTTCTGCTCCCAGAGGACGCAGGGTAATTCCCCACTGTATGATGTGACGGAGTTTCAATTAGGAAAGATGTCACTTTAAGCCATCGCTTAAAATCGTGGCTGTGACATGTTTATCTCTAATCTCAGGTTTCTGGAAGGGGACGAGGATGAGGACACGTGTACGATCTCTCAGGAAGATATTTCAGATGCTGTGGATATAACATCCGCGGCAAAGGTGGGACACTGACCGGACACTGGTATACATTCAGAAAGATTTCCCTTCTGACATCTTATTGCTGGGGGCCTTTGTTATAACAAAACAACCTCTATTTTTACCTTGTTTAAGATAAACTGTTACTTTAAATGTTGATTTACAGCAAAGCTCATGATAAAGCTGTTTGTTTTACATATATGGCTTGAAACACAATGAGCAGTACACAGCTTAGGTTGTTCCCAATTTATTTTATCTACTTATTAGTAGATAATGTGTGCGGGCTTAACGTGACAACGTTTTTAATTCCTTAAAACAAGGAAAATACTGTGTTTTTAAAAGTTCACAAGATTGTATTAATTATATTTTTATTTTATGTTTCAAAATCACTTTTATAAATAGGTTCCCAGTTCCGATGTTGTTCCCCAGGCTGTTTACCTTTTTATTAATGAGTTTTTTCTCTCTTCCAATTCCTCTTCAGTATTTTAATCTGAAACTGTCTCAGTTTGGACCATATCGACTGGATTACAGCAAGACTGGACGGTCAGTATCTCACTCTCCATGCCCGTACAAACCACGTATAAAGTGTTCGTCTTGGGGCTGCTGCTACAGCTGATGATTGAGTCAGTTAGCTCAGCATTATGAGAAAATGAACTCCAGAATTTTTACATTTAAACCTGCATTAATCGACTTTTTTGCCTCTTTGGACAAGAAGCTGTAAATCCAACACAGATATATTCACTTGATAATGAACATTTGTAGATTCTTGTTTGCTTTGACATCATGTGCTTCTAAGCATAGCTTCAACTGACAACACCTGAGATGCTGTGAAGGGCCTTTAAATGGGACAGAGCCATCAGTAACGTTAGTTATTACATTACATTGGGAAACGAGTGGTTTAATTATACAACCAGCAGCCGCAAAGCAACAGTCTCATTTATTTGGAGTTGTGTGAATCTGACGTATATTCACTGTCATTTTGAGCTCTGTTTTGGAAACGTCTGGCTGCCCAGCAGCTAAATGCTCGACTGTGTTCACCAGATAGTGTTAACTTGGTTGGTCATGCTGGGAAGGTAGTGTACAGTGGGTTTCCGGGAGCTGTTTCACTGAAAACAACTGCCTTCTGCGCCTGAAAACGGTTCCTATGAAAGTGTTGAGACCGAACCAAAACGGTAATGTTTGGTTGTTAAACCAAAAATAATGAAATTCTGAAAGACGACAACTATTGTATATCTGTCCGTTCTGGGAGAGAGATCCCTCTTCTGTTGCTCTTCCTGAGGTGTCCTTTTTTTTCGGTAAATGTTTTTTGGGGGGATTCTTTCCTGATCCAAATCGAGGGTTTTAGGACAGAGTGTGTCGTATGCTGTACAGATTGTAAAGCCCCTTGAGGCAAATCTGACATTTGTAATATTAGGCTATATACATATTCTAGGCTTTACTTGAAAGATGCTAAAATACTCACAACATACGTCAAGCTGAGGAAACTGCAGACTCTCTCTCTCTGGCTTTATCACCACAAGCGAGTCCTTCCTCGATATATAAAAATATTGATTTAAATGTTTATAATTGTGGGCATTTTGTTAACTGCGCGTTTCTTCATTTCAGTCAGCTGCTGCTTGGTGGGAGGAGAGGCCATGTTGCTTGTATAGACTGGCAGTCCAAACAGCTCATGTGTGAGATAAACGTGATGGAGTCGGTCAATGATGTCAAGTAAGTCATCCAACCTTACATAGTGCAGAACCACCGAAGCACAAAACTTTCTACATTACAAACGTGCTTCACCTACCGGCAACATAAATGTCTGCCTTTATTTAGGTGGCTCCATAGTGAGGCCATGTATGCAGTGGCTCAGAAGAAGTGGCTGCATATCTACGACTCCAACGGCATAGAGCTTCACTGCATCCGCAAATTCAACGACGTCCTTCGAATGCAGTTCCTCCCCTACCACTTTTTGCTAGCAACAGTGGTGAGTTCATCAAACCCGTTCTTACGGGTTTTGTACACGATGTATTGCATATTTATTTTGAAAATATTACCACGTTAACAAAAAACGTAATGGTGTTATGTATTTCATGTTCTATTTGTGGAGATTTTCTTTTGGTTAAACCTTTTTATTTGATTTATTTAACCAGGTAAAAGCCTCACTAAGACTCAAATCTCTTTTTCAGGAGAGACCTGACCAGCAGGGCATTGAAACATTGTCACAATTGTAACAATAAAAACTAATAACATAAACCGGCTAAGACAAGTTATCATATACTACAAAAGAGTGTAAACAATGTCAAGTTAACACGTGTGAGTTTCCAAAACTATCTAGAGGAGAGGTTTTCAAAGTCTGAAGAGTTTGTTTTAGCATGTGTTTGGTTACGTTTTGGCAAAATGCTAAAAGCATAACAACTATCACTCGATTACTTTGATAATGAAGATTTATCGGGAAGTTTAGACACCAGGGGCTTTGAAGTACCTTAATACGCTGTGTGTTTTAATAAGCGGGACAATTTACAATAACTCGTGTAGCATGCACCGTCGCTGTTCATCTCACACAATCTCTTAAACCCATAATCTTGTTTACGGTAAAAACGATAAATGTAAAAGCAAACACCGACTTGAATTCACCAGCAGTAATCAGTTTCAACAAACATTCCTGTTTTCGCTCTTGTCCTCAGAGTGCTACCAGTTTCCTGCAGTACCTGGATGTGTCTGTGGGAAAGGAGGTGGCAGCCATCTGCACCAAGACTGGCCGGCTTGACGTGATGTGCCAGAACCCTCATAATGCCATCATCCACCTCGGCCACTCCAACGGCACGGTCACCCTCTGGTCGCCCAACCAGAAAGAAGCCCTCGTCAAGATGCTCTGTCACCAGGGCGCCGTGCGCTCTGTCACCGTAGACAAGACGGGCACGTGAGTCACCTTACAGCGTTACACTTCTTATGTTAAACAACATGCACATTGGATATCTTTTAGAGGCATGAAACTGTGGATAATTATGTCTATCTTTAGAGTTTGTTCCACAGTAGTCCCAGTAAAAACGTCATCTTTAAAGGCTCCAGGTATTTTCGCATAGCGTGATGCCCCCCCTGCTTCCCCCCCAGGTTAACACTGTTAGCTCTGTCAGTACTGTTGCCGTTGTTTGCACTGTTAGGACTGTTAATCTGTTACCTGCCAGCTCAGCCATTGCCATGTTTAGAGCCGTGTGCAGACAATCCCTCCATCATAGATATGCTCTGAATTTTGGATTCAGCCCCTATAATATTTTACCTCAGTCTTTGAGAGTAATAAGTTCTTCAGGATTCAGTTTTATACTTGGCCATGCATTGTGCCTGGATTATTATTTTTGACGTTCTATTTGAAAAGACTACAAACTAGGGCTGTACCAAATAAAAAAAAATGTACATTTGAAGTTCTATTGAGATTTTTGAAGGAAGCTTCCAGTGTCTGTCGTCATATTTTATGACGTCACCCAAAAAAAATCCTCTTGCGTTGCTGAGTGCCCCGCAAAAGATAACTCCGAGAGAATAAACGCTCAACGTCATAGCCGTTTTTTCCTATTGTCCAATCGGATGAATTGAGAGAAGGGCCACTCATTTGGCTGCCTACACAGTCACCACTTGAAATCTTTGAATAGTATAATTCTGAACTGTTAATATTCGAGTATTACCAGTAGTATTATCAGCAAACTACTTCAAACTACTTGTTACAGCCCTGATACAAAGAGAAGAGCCTTACCTATAAGTAAAGGCAGTGCATCACCTTATTAATGCAGCGTTGCATTGTAATAGTCTGTGAATTGTGCATAGTGCTAGTGACAATTTGGAGAAGAACACCATAAATGATAAACAGCTGTATAGTCAGGTTGAATAACTATTACATTTTCTGTTGTGGGCAGTAAACTGCAGTTGCTTCAATGTCCACCAGAGAGCAATCTGTTGTTATGTTCTCCTCTTTGCAGATACATGGTGACATCTGGTATGGATAAAAAGCTGAAGGTGTATGACATTAGAGCCTTCAAGCCCCTGAAGTCCTACTTCCTCCCAGCTGGAGCTTCCTGCTTGTCACTGAGCCAGAGGGGACTGCTGTCAGTAGCCACAGGGGACATTGTTCAGGTAATTCATCATTCGTTCATCAATCATTCGAAAAATGAATCACCTTTGGGTGAGAAATGAACAAATATAGAAGTTAGAGCTTTGCTGTTATTTAATGAAGAGTCAGAAGTACTGAACGGAATTAATTGTTTTCTGCTGAAAGGGCGGAGAACCTGCACCAATGAGTGTTGCAAGAATCTGACCCCGAGTATACAGAAACACAAGTCGTTTATACAGTAGAATTGCATGGGCAGGACCACAGGTAATACACGTTTCTGTCAAGGTATAGAGACATTACACATGTTAATTACAACTGTTAACATCCGTCTGCTGATTGCCTGACAATGGTCATGGTGGTGTCTTACTGTCTATCACATGCCAGCAGGCAGGGACATCAGAGATGTGTATTACAAATGTGAGGAAACGCATGTAATTAATGCATTCAGTATTTTTGCAGTATTGTTTCAATTATGGGACCGAAGAAAGGTAAAGCAGAGGAAAATCCTGCTGCTATTTGATTTCGAGCTTTATATTCGTTGGGGACCCCCCCGAGGGATCCCGATTGCATCGATGTATATTGTGGGATCTTAAAATAAATCTTCTGTCGATCGTTTTTTGCGGGTCTGTGAGGTTTCTGAGGGTTTTAGAATAGTTATATTCTGTGCCAGAACAATTCTAGCACATACGCCTGTCCAATTTACAAGTAATACCGAGTACAGTTTATCTAACCCACATGACCAATAAAGTGAGGGAACTGCACGGACCTGGTTGCTCATTTGGTTTACTCCGGGACTATAGGTAGTATTACAGCAAATAGGATTTGTGTTGAAGCATTCAGTAGTACATGTCCATGTAGCAAAGCATTTACCTGGGAATCGTCCTCTACATTTAGTTCAAAGCATTCATACTCCAGGTTGTGTTCCACATGTGTATACACTGGAATAGGAGAAGTATCATTAGGAAATAATGGATAATTGACGTACGTGGAAGACTATGCAGTGTGTTTTGACCACTGTCTGTGTCAGGGGAACGAGATGCTGACCCATCCACAAACAGCTCCATCTCTGGGTTAGAAAGAGTTAGATCAACTCTGGGGGTGCAAACTTGGTTAACAGTAGCCACACAGTAATGTTCATCACCATCTGCAGGAGTGAGAAACAGTAGCTGGATTAAGCGCAGTAGTGCGGTGTGATACCTCAGCCAGCGTTGTGTGAGACAAATGTTTTTTCTTTTTCTGTGTGAGAAGAATTTGAGACACTGCATGAGGAACCACGAGTGTGAGTTCTCCATAACGCACAAGGTCACGTGAAGCGAGCGAGGTCTTGAGTCAGTACAGAAGTCATGTAGCCGTCTTTTTGGTCAACAAACTGGGTAAATGGTAAATCAGGTTTTGGGAGGCCCAATGTGGGTGCGTTTAAAAGAGAGCTTTTTAAGTCAGTCGAAGCTCTGTCACCATCATCAGTTCAGGTCAGTATTTGGTCCAATTTTTACCATGAATCATGGAAGAGAGGGCTGCCTCTCTTTCTGAGTAGTGAGATATCCTCTGGCGGCAACATGACACCATACCAAGAAAACTCATCATTTGTTTTTTAGTGGTAAGTTTTGGAACAGACTGAATGGCTTCAATACGCTTAGGAGAGGGAGATTTGCCCCTCTGCTGTGATCACATGCTCCAAATAGGTTACTTGAGTCTAAGCAAATTGTAATTTGGATAGACTAGCTTTGTTACCAGGAGCAGCGAGATGCTTTAAGAGGGCTATCGTGTCCGATTTACACACGGCCTCAGGTGAACTGCAAATTAGTAAGTCATCAACATACTGCCATAATGTTGAGCCTTCCTGAAGGTCAAGATTCATGAGGTTGTCGCGAGGTAACCTCACTTACTGTGAGGTCGATGTCATAACTGTTTTGTATACATCACCCGTTTTGCTGTACAGCGTATTGGGATCCCATTCAACCGGCAGGAAATCAGTGAACTGCATCTGACGATGAACCCATATCCCCATGTCCTTCCACTCCCCGTCAACAGGTTGCGCCAGAGACACATGAGGACAAACTCAAACCAAATGTTCTCATAACGATGTAGTTTCCTGTAAAGAGCTATGCAATCAAGAACTATTTAAAGCAGTCTTTCTCAAAGAGTGGTCCCCAGACCACTGGTGGTCCGTGAGTGACCCCTAGTGGTTCGTGAGTATATTGGTAAAATGTCACATTTTAAATTAATATATTTTAAGTTTAAAAGTGTTTCTCAAACTGTTTAAAAATGACTAGCATACATGTAGCATGGATGTAGCGTAGCTACGTGGGTTCATTTTACGATCTTACGTCATAAATTATCTGCGCGGTCAATTTGAGCGTCAACTGACAAGATGGATCGATGGCTCAAGACAGGGTCATGTAAAAGAAAATTAAATGAAAAATCTGACTCAACAGTCAAGGTGCATCGTCCTGATGCAGGTGATTCAGCAGCTACAAGTGGTTCAGCTGCAGCGACAACAAGTGATTTTGTGTGCGTTTGAGAACCCCTGATGTAAAAAGCTTGGCTGTAAAAGAAAAAAAAAAAACAACTTAATTTTCATGAAAAAAGTGGATGTGAAAAAATGCTTCATGAAATATTTTCAGGAAAAAAGCTTGGATGCGAAATCATCTGTTCGCTCGGACATAAACTCAGTAATAAATGTAGTCTACGTTTCATATGATGTGTAAAATCTATCAGCGTTTACTGTTTAGATCGAATATGAATGAAATGCTTGCAGAATCCGTAGTTGTATTTGTATTGTTGATTTAATGTGTGAACGAGCGATGTAGAGAAGGTCACATAAAGCTCAATATTAGCCTGTAATGTGTAATATACTGTTGGAGTGGTAAGCAGGGTTATTGTTTTTGGATATTTGGGGAGTTAGGTGGTCCGTGAGTGTTTTTTTATTGGTTAAGTGGTCTTTGGTCTGAAAAGGTTTGAGAACCCCTGAATTAAAGGGAAAATGGAGACACAGTTCTGAGACAGATGTTCTGTTAAGTTTGAAGCAGATTTCCAGATGAATTTCATTCCATGTAAATATTCATTCATTTTTATTTATTATTGGAAACTGTAATAAAGAAAACTTTTTTTTCCTTTTTTTTTTATGAGTTACATATGAGTTCCATTTTGAGAGAATGACAGAAAACTATGCGTCATGTAAAATAAAGTAATCTATGAGAAGCGATTGTTACAACAACACAATAGACCTTTTTCACAGCAAACATTTTTTCTTGTCATAACAGCAAAAGCACAGGTGAAACAAACACCTGTGCTTGCTTTTCCTGCTATGACGAACCGAAATGCCTGCTCTGAAATAGGTCTGCAGTGACTTTTTCTGGCCAGAGAAAACAAAAACAAGCTGACATTTTCACATTGTATGATCTATGACATTGGAGAAAGTCTTTTTTAAAGCATTTTTTATCACAATGAAGTGTCTTTTCTTATTAAAACATGCACAATACACCTCTTTACGTATTTGGTAACCTTTTACCCCTATATCACCTAATCTGTGACTAAAAACTCTTCCCTGCAGGTGTACAGAGACGTGTGCAGCACTCCAGTGACTAAACCCTACATGGCTCACAGAGTTCAAAGAACAGTTTGGGGGATGCACTTCTGTCCCTTTGAGGATGTCCTTGGGGTGGGGCATGGAGAGGGTTTCACCAGCATGCTCATACCAGGTCCCACTTGATTTCACATTTCACCATATTTCAAAGTTTGATGTGAAGTGAAAGTGGTGGTTCAGCTGGATGTGGTTGGTTTTACCCATCAGGTAAAAAAACCACGTGTTTCCTGATGGGTAAAACCAACCAAAACAGCAGCCGTCACTCAACTCTTCATTCAGATGTTACATTTTTCTGTGCATTAACACTGTTTCAATTTTTACCTCCGTCTTCCTCCATTCACAGGTGCGGGAGAGCCCAACTTCGACGGTCTGGATGCAAATCCTTACCGTAGTGCAAAGCAGAGGCAGGAGTGGGAGGTTAAAGCCCTGTTGGAGAAGATCCAGCCAGAGCTCATCAGCCTCGACCCCACCGAGCTGGGACAGGTTGACCACACCACCTTTGAGCAAAGGCACCAAGACCGAGTCCAAGCTCTGGTCAGTGTCTGGAAGCATCTTATTGGCACACACTTTATTTTAGGATACAGATCTGTGCATTTTGTAATACGGACTCCTGATTATAATAGATACTGTTTACACCCTTCTAAATGCATTTTTTTTGTCTTCTCAGGGCTTTGACCCACTTGCCAAAGAAAAGTTTATTCCGAAGTATAAGAAAAAAGGTCGTAGTTCGGCTGGCAGTGTGGAAAGGCGCAAGAGACAAGTGGCTCATGAGGACCAGCGGGTAAGTAATCCAAAATATCAATGGAGAGTGATGCAACGGCATTGTGATCTTTCCGCTATATCTGCAATATTTGGCTCATTTCTTTTGAATTCTCTCCCCCACCCCCAGGATGACATCAGGAAGACTGCAGAGGACAAAATGAAGATTGAAAAAGAGAGAAAGGAGAGGGAGAAGAAAGAGGCGGTGTTATCTAGCCAGAAATCTGCTCTGGACAGATTCAAAAAGTAGAAAAAGGAGGACCCTTTGTATAGCCCAAAACCCAGTGACCTTCTGTGGGAGTGACCTTTGAACTTCTTATAAAGGACACATTTTTTTGGACACATTACTCCGCCATGGGAACAAAACACGAACTGCACAAATTCTGGATGCAGTCAGCTTAATAAAGACTCATTCTCTTGGATGGCAGATCATCTGTAATCGATGTTGAGTGCAGTGAAAGAGCAGTTCTATTTAATGTCTGTCGCCTGAAGCACTTCCTGTCTACATGGATGGATAATGTAAAGTGCCATGAGTAGCATGGGTGTCATCCAGAATTTGTGTCAAGTTGTATTTTTTTTTCTCTCCTGATAAACACATTTTTCACTCATTTTTGACCTTGAGTGCTTTGGTGGCTGAACTGAACTGTGCGTATGTCAAATGTTTTATATAAATATGTTCTAAAAATAAACAACATAATGCCAATCCTCTGATTTCAGAGTGTTGTTTGTGATCACAACTGAATGTAGGAAGAAGAAGTAAGTCGAGCAGTAATGACTGAGTCTTTGGTGTGGCACCTGACTGGCAGTTTGTGGAATCACTAGTAGCAATGATTAGTTTATGATTTGAGAAGGTCTAGAAAGATTTAAGACTCTTGAAATATAAACGTAAGAAGGAATTTGGCAGGCATAAGATGCCTCATGTCAGGAGCCGATGAGGACTCAATCACGCTCTCATTGTCTGTTGACTTTAATAGTTAAAGGTTCAATGTGTAATTCCGAGCCACCTGCTCAAAAGACATAGGGGGCAGTGTTTAACCTCTAAACTGGGTCCGTACAATGTCTAATGTTAATATTTTAGTTGTAGTAGTTTGGCATATTTATTGTATTCTAATGTATTCTGTATATTGTGTGTTGCATTTACTCCTGTGTGATGCCTGTCAGTCAGTCAGTCAGTCAGTCAGTCAGAAGTTTTTCTGGAAATTCTGGAATATCTTATACATTGAAGCTTCAGCCGCAACTTGCTCCAACTTGTTTGTTCTCCAACATTTACAGCAGTTACACATGATGTTGTTAATAACCTTTGCTTAAATAGTCATGGAGAAACCAATGTGACGGAAGTCTGCGTTTGTCTCTCTTCTAAAAAAGACATCAGGCAAATTTAACATAAGATACAGAGCGGTTTATTGGTGACTGTTTTTGATTCAAACATATATTTCCTGAGTGTTAAAACACTGACTTTCTCTTTGTTTACACTGCGGGTGAAGCAAGACATTCTGAAGCTTAATCCTGACTCATCGTAAAACGTCTATCAAAATGTACTCAGACCGAACTCAGTCCAGACACTTATTCACACTCTACTTAATGTTTAATCTTACTATTACAGGAAAAGGGTAAATACTACACAACAGTGGGATTACAGCTGTGTATCACATCAGTCTCATGGTTATATTTTTCAATTTTAGTTGATATGAGGCAGCAGAATAACTGAGCTTTCAAAGATGGAAGATCAAATTCCTCTGTTGTCTGTTCCCAGAACTGTCCGAATACACTGTCTCCAATTTCCACTGTCCAATAATGGCAGGTTGCATAAATCATCATGTCATTATCATTATTATTATTAATAATAATAATAAAAAACACAATACTTAATTATTATTTTCCTGTTTTGAACATACAAGGTTTTAGCAAAATACATTAATGTATTTGTATTACTTCCTTCCTCTAATGGCTGTGGTTTGATATTTATTGTACTTTTGTTTGAAGCATCATGCATTTAAGCATCTTAATAGACTAACATTTACACTTGAAGTACCTGGTGATAGACTACACAGGTGTTTTATATACATATATATATATATATATATATGAGTGTATATATATATATATATATATGTGTGTACATATATATATATATGTTGTATGTTTACATATATACACACACATATATATATATATATATATATATGGTAGCAGCCTATAGATGTCAGGTGTGTTTATAGAAATACTTGTTTCAATGTGCATTCATCACATAAGCGGCTGTATATCCTCACTGTATACTACAGTATCAGCATGCCAGTGTTATTTGTTCTACATCTAAAATATGTGTCATTGTAAAAATGAAGGATGCTGTAACAGTCTAGCTCAAAGACTACTGTGACAATTCTTCATACCACCAGCTGGTCGTCCTCTTTTCTGCAAAAAAAAGCCAGTTAAATACATAATATTGTTTGAAAAAATAAAGCTATAAAAATAAAGTGACATTTTACAGCCTGAAGAGCACTTGTGCTGTTCACAGTATTGAAGCGAGGCACAGCCCCAATAAGTCCAGTTTTCCGTCTTCTCCTCAACCCTCACAAGCCCTGCTCCAGCCCCAGAGCTGACCCGAGCATCGCCCTGACTTTGCAAAGCCCCAGAGAAGCACGTAAACTCAGCCAGGAGCAGGGGTGCGATGTATGGACATCAGCCCAGTAGTGCAGCATCTCCCTGGGTGGGATGTGGTGGATGGACACCATGGCCTGATAGCAACAGCGCCCGTATGGCACACCTGGGCCACCAGAGAAGAGAGGGCAGTGTGAGGGCAGCACTCCAGCTGTCCGGGCACACAGACCAACAAACACATCCTCAGGGGGCAGAGGTGTGGATAAAGGTGATGCAGAGGCGGCCAGGGAAATCTTGAGCAGTGCAGAGCGGGACAGAACATAAGCTGTACCACTGCAATAGTCTGGAAAGACAGAAGGAGGGTAAGCCCCTGAAGGGAGGTAGTGCTTGCTATCCGGGTCACGGTCCGGGGCCACATGGAGATGCACCCTGCCAAGGTACAAGTCTCCTTGTTCGTATGGGTTGCGGCTCCTGTTCAGGAAGTGCAGGAGGGCGCTGGGATTGAACAGGACATCATCATCCACTTTGGCCATGAAGTGAGCCTGAGGGCAGAACCTGCGGCCCCACCCCAGCATGGACAGGGTTTTCAGCGTGAGGTTGGAGTAAGTGTCCAGAAAACGTCCCTGAATCAGGTCACCTCGCTCTCTGGCCTCCTCTATCAGCAGCTTGGCCAGTCCAGGGTCAGACGCTACACCCACCATGAAGAGGGTCATGACTCGCAGGCCCCTCACCTCCATCTCCCCTCCCCAGGTGTCCCTGATGGCTTGGCGGGCCCTCTGGTTCGCAGGAGCCGAGGTAACCATGGTGATGAGGAAAGGCTTGGCACGCTGGCACACGAGCGGGCTGGGCATGAGCAGGAACTCCTCGGGTCTGGTGGGAGGGACGCTCTGCGGGGGGATGATGCCTGCGTGCGGCTCCACCACCGTGTTCATGCTCATGGAGGTGACCCATGACTCGATGAAGTCCACAAAGAGCAGAGCCAGCAGGGCTGCGCACGCTATCACCGCGCACAGATAAGGCAAAACACCAAGCCTGTTCCCTCGCTTTCCAAATCGGGGCTTACATACCCATAGTCCCCGTCCGACCATGACCAACCTCCACTACCGTTATGCAGCTCTGAAGACCGCTGTAGTTGCTACAACTCGCCCCTCACCGGTCCTCCTTCCCTTGTCTCCACGACTAAAATCCCTTTACTATCATTGCGTTTGCTCCTCTCTTGGTCTCTTCGTTGCTCCGAGTAGCAGAAACGCGCAGCAGCAGGCGGAGGAGAGTCCAGTGTCGGCCAGGCTGCGGTAAAGGGAGCTGGTAGTCCACTCTTGCGTTAATGCTGCAGCCCAGTCAGTCTTTACAAAAGTGTGATATGCAGCTGCGCAAATGAAACGGTCGATTCGGCAGCAGCCCGAAGCTATTTCTGCCCTGATTCTTTACAACAACGTGGAGCTACTCTGATGTCGGTTGCAATGAGCCAATGATCAGAATAACCCATATATGGTCAAACGCGTTCTGATGCTCTCGTCGTGAGATGCCTTCTGCTCTTAATAAGCAATTTTGTTTTCCTGTCATCTGGCTGAGCCTGTCCTATACATAGCATACAACTGTCCTGTGGGCAAACCCGCAACTATAGACAGATCTAACAGGACATCCAAATCCCCATTGGCTTTCATGCCGTATTGACCATGTTGACCTAATGATGTAAGACTTGTATGTTATGCGCAGCATACTATTCGTCACATAACACTGTTTGGCCAATAAAAGGCTATGCCAATTAAAATAAATCAGATTCTACTCATAGGGCAATCATATTTGGACTGTGGAAAAAAAGGTAGACAGATGTACCGTATTATTTACTAATAGCCTCAGATTTTGATTATAGCTACAATAATGGCGACGCATATTGGCTGCAGGGATGAAGATCCTTAAACAGATAAATGATCAATGAACTGTAGGACATTATAGCAATCGGAGTCCATAAACATAAAATCAAGTGTAAAGAATGGTTTACATCTGAGACAATATCTATTTTATTATTAGGGTTATTTTCATCACGGTTATTAGGCCTATATATTTGTAAATATTTGCCGTAGCGCCTATTGTTCTCTTGCGCAATCGGTCGTATCACACTTAGTGGTGCAGGGCGATACCTGGTGGTCATTCAGAGGTACTTTCTTTTTGCTGAGGTTAGACTATTAAATCCTAATTGTTTCCATAAAATGGAGGGAGATGGTCATGTAAATGCAGGCAAATGGCTCATGCAAATATGAAGTGATTCTATATTGCAGAGAGCCAACACCACAGGAAAGACGGATATATGTAGAAAAATGTGTTTATCCAATACACTGTATTAGGCTATAGTTGTTTACATGATGGGGACAGTGCAGTTAACACAATTGCATTACCTCAATCTTTTTACATACAAAAATGTGAAAAACCGTTTACAGTTTAGTTTTGCCTTGAGATTTCTAATACATGTACATAAAGTTGGTGATTTCAGACAGGAAAAAAAAAATGAAAGAATAAAACAATGGCATATTTTTGTGACTAGGTAACATTTATTTAAAGACTCCCTCCAGAAATGTTTGAATATACATAAAACATACTCTGCTTTGTACAATGAATTGTGTCTGAAATGTTAAATCTTCACTCCTACTCCTTTTCCCTTATTCACACAAATATGTTTTCATTTCAAAAGTTTAACATATCACAAGATATTTCCTATGAATAAAAGATATGGCATTTTGACCACATTTGCAAAGTGTTTCTTTTTCCTTCTGGCACAAACATTGACTAAATAATATACTTTGTGTGTTTGTTTTACTATTATATGATACACTAAGTCTCTTAAAAAACTGCATGGCACAAACATGAAAGACAAATGTTGTGTGTACTGTATGTCGTAGCATGTTTGTCAATGTCTTGTGAATTAATTGTAAATTACCTTAAATTACAGCAAGTAGAATAAAGGTGAGGAAACAAAAAAATGTTGGTGTTTTTATTGCTTAAATATCTTTAATTACAACCCTGTAGCATACAGCTTTTTGTCCTGGTAATAACGTAACTTGACAATATCTTAAAAAGTCAACATAACCTAAAAAGTCAAATTGGAAGACATGACAACATAATAAACTATTTAAATTACCAGGGGTCTTAACTACAATTTAAATGTCTTAAATTGTATATAAATTGTGTTTATATACAGTACAGTTCTATAACAGTCCCAAGTGTTTGCGTCAAAATCCTAACTCTAAATCAGTCCAAAATCAATTAAAAAAAAAAAACACTTGAAATCTTTCAAGTAACATTTTCACAGGAGAAATGATGTTTTATTATTTTTTTTATCTATATAACACCTCCTTCACTTTGCTTGTAATATAGTGTTTGTCACAATGTTTCCAGGTTGTATGTCTTTGTATTTCATTGAAGAGAGCAGACCAGAAATATCTGAAACAGTGCTCGAGTCTCTCTCTAATACGTCTGTTAGTAGCCTAAATTTTTTTTGTTTTATCATGTTAATACACAACTTGACAACAAAGTCAGTCAGACATGATGACGTCAGTCCAGTCTGGCTCGCGCCAAGGGTGGGTGTGGGGTGGGGGGTGTTGGAAGCGCGCGGGGACGCGAGAGAGAGGAAGGAGAAAAAAAAAAACCTGCACCATCATCAACGCGCTGGCGGTGCGGGGTCACGAACTATGACCTTTAACAGAAGAAACCAAAACAAATATTTTATAAAATATCAAAGAGCCTGAATTCTGTGAGCAACAATCCCCGGAGGTAAGTCTCAGTGCCGAATTGAAAACCGTAGAAAGCCCTCTGAGATACCGGATGATAAAAGAGCGCAGCTAATCTTCCAGCTAGCTTCTTAGCTAGCCGATGCGGAGCTCCCTTCCTGCCCGACTCTGGCATCTCAGGATGTGGGCAACGACCGTGAAGCGCAAGGCGGAGTCTGACTACGCTGGCATGCTTAACAGACAGTTATACTAATTATTAATATGTGACACTACTGTCGGCTTAACCTGAAGCGATGCCTGCATGCTACAATGACACATCCAGGGGGAGAGAGGTGCAGTCGGCTCTTGCTGCAGCCGTGGTTGCTTTTGCTAGTAGCTCTAACAGCTAACATAGGAAAGCTATAGTTGCTGCAGATGAACTCGACCCTTTTACCTTTGCCATCTCTGGGACATAAGTGTGTAGTGATGACTCTTACTTTATTCAACAACGCTGCATTTAAAAAAAACAAAAAACAAAAAAAACATTTACTACCAGCAGACAAACAGTGGGCTGCTCTACTGTCTGGAAAGAAGATGCTCTAATATATTTGTCATAAGAATTCGCCTGCAGTGTTATTGGCTGACTGCCAGATTGTCCATTTTGTTCAGTGTTGTGATGCGTTTGTAGACGGAGGTATTGATGGGTCCTCTGTTCGACCAATCGGTAAAGAATATGAAGCGGCATGCTCCTCCCTTTGGGCAGTGAACACATCACGGAGCTGCTGCAGGCACATTAATCAGTTTTCCGTTATACTGTCAAAAAATAAATAAATATCAAATAATAAAATATCGAGGTCATACCCCAAGCCGAGCATGAAAATGTATCACACATTCATAGATTATAGAAACAATCTTAATGTCAGTAATCGCATTAAGTAATACAGTTATAAATCATCATTGAAATATAGGGGTATTGTTATGGATATGTAGAACTGATCCTATTATAAGAAGTGGCCTTTTTGAACAAGTGGAAAGATGATATAAATAACATATTTACAGGTAGATTATTTCAATCAG
Organism: Bovichtus variegatus; assembly: GCA_943593645.1. NCBI lineage: Eukaryota > Metazoa > Chordata > Actinopteri > Perciformes > Bovichtidae > Bovichtus > Bovichtus variegatus. Next base: position 2,035,294 of record CALSCE010009645.1, on the reverse strand, counting down.
AGGGAGCTTTAAACATAAAGGCTTTCTTAGCTATTATGTTCTTAATTATATAATCCAAATTCAGTAAAGATAGGGTCAAAATTGTCAAGGGCAAGGAGGTAATTCATGTATGTAGATGCTATTATTTAGCCTAATTCTGCCAAAGAAGATATCCCAATGCACTGTGGTGACTCACAGTTGTTTTATAAATTGTAAATACCAATAGACTGTGTAGATTGTCTACAGCTCTGATTTTGACTATGTACCATATGGTGTATAACATTTAAATGGTACCAGTCCGTGGATAATACTTTACAGTTACAGTGTTTCTCCACTAATATGATGCACTTCTGCTAACTGTGCTTAATGTTTTTGGGTTCTTTTCACACAGTTCTTTTCGTTTTTTTCCCCACAACTATCACATAGAAAGCAAAACATTGAATTGGTCAGTTGTCTAGTTGTTCGGCTTCCAAGTAGATTCAGTTCAATACCAGGCTGCCACCATTGAGCCCCTGAGCAAAGCACTCAACCCCGAGCTGCTCCAGGGGGACTGTCCCTGTGTAAGTTGCTCTGGGTGGGAGCGTCTGCTCAATAACAAATAATAATAATAATAATTTAAAAAGTGCAAACACTCATATATAGATTAGATTTATAGATTATATAGAGTTTCCTGCTTACACTTTTTGTAATCTTGTTTATAATGAAGTAAAAATATTTTTGAGTAGTGTCAGCTCATTCTGTGTGAATATGCAGTGGGACAAAAGCTTTGACTCTGTAATCAGTATAAAGTCACATGTAAAGGGACCCAGCAGGTTTGCTAACAATACAAGTAAAGACAGCAAGAAAAGCAGGTGTGATGCAGGGATGTTTATTTAAAAGGTTGTACATTTTTATGGAGGGGCGTCAGTCGCCTGCCTTTGTTACACTGTCATATCGGACAATGTGAGGTTCCATCAGACTGTAGTGTAATCTGGTTATCAACGGTCTCTCAAATCTCACGTCTAGGTCGACTCAGAGGTCGTAGACTCGGCTTGTGGTGACATCACTGCAGTCATGCCAAGGCTGGATTTGTCAGACAAAATATTACCTGAGGTGTCTGAACATGAAGAATATTAAAGTAGGTGAGATGTGGAAAAAAATCTATAACCTGATGTTAATGACAGATGATATGGAACAGTAAACCGATGTTATGAATATTTTGTTCATTTTATTTTCTCTTTTGTTTATCATTATTAAATGATTGCATGTGTGAACTTATTTGATGTTCTATGTTGAAAAATATCTTTTTATTTATGCTGTATTTAGGGATGTTGTTTTGTGATAGAAAAAACCTAAATCCCAATGATAAATCCTCTGCTACAGCAGCCAAGTCATACAAATCAGACTAATTAACTTCATTAATTAACATTCATCACGGATAAAACTTTTTATTTCAATAAATGTCATCATGAGTCCTCTATGATCAACATTATATTCATAAAGCTGTTGGCTGCTGTAGCGTTGGCCTGCTCTTCTCTGATGCTCTTATGATCTTGGTAATAAAAAAAAAAACATTTTGTTAAATTGAATATGCTACATAGTACTGTGTAACCATTTCTTTAATGCCACTTTAATCCTGCTTCTGATTCCAGTTTCTGATTTGTGTGTAAATTATTCCACTTCCACTGCTGCACTGTAGAGAAATGTGTTTTTGCCCATTAGGCTATTAAATCAAAATGTTTTGAAGTAGCTATGATTGTCTCTGAGTCATAGCTACTTTACAAGAGGAAACTTGATAGACTTCATTTCTTTTGGATTGTGATTTTGTGGTTGATTGTCTGTGGCATCTTTCCGAACAGACCTCACTAATGACCTTACATCAACATGACGACAAACCTGAATCTGCTCTCTCAGCAGGAAGCGGACTCTGAGCACGAGGCAGAGGTGAGGGAGACCTTTATGATGTACTGTTTGCTGGCAGTCTGAGTCGTTCCAGAAAACACTTCTAAAGGTTTTTCTTTTAAAATTGAAAATACTGTGGTGCTACTCTCTTTGTGTGGCTGGTGAATGCTACTTTTATTTGTTGTTGCCATAGAGACGTACCTTCTGTAGTCAGTTCAGACTTCTATTCATGTAAAAGTGTATAATAAAAATAGTTATACCCTACACAGACTCAAGTAAAAATATATGTGTGTTGCAGACTTATTAACTATAATTTGCACGTGTTAAGCTAGTTGAAATGTGTTTCAAATTCTAGGTGTCTTCCTCTCCTTCAGACTCAGTGTTAAGTGAGTCTCCACAGCGCTTTCAGGTCATCTCCACTGAGCCTGCCACAACACCACAGCGCATACAGGTAACTCTCAGTATTAGTTGGCTTTGGAGAATATGACACTGCTGCTACCTGTTGATGTGGTCCTCTTTCAGGTGCATTAGCAGCAGTGACGAACAAGTTGATGTTACAACATGTGACTCATCTCTCCCACCTTCAATGTCACTCTGTTCCTTTTTTTTTTCTTTTTACTTCTACCCCATTGGACCATGTTCATTTCCACCTCCCTCTCTTTCTGTCTCCCTCTTTCATCTCGAACACCCTCAGATTGTAACTGACCAGCAGACAGGTCAGAAGATCCAGATAGTGACAGCGATGAAGCCGTCCAGTGCTCCCAAACAGCAGTTCATTCTGACAGACAGCTCAGGGGCAGGCAAGGTTATTCTGGCCTCGTCGGACAGCCACAACACTAAGCAGCTCATCTTCACTGCTGCAGACAGCCTGATGCCAGGAAGGATACAGGTACAGTTCCCTCCCTGAGGTCCAGATTCATACACAAAGGTGATAGAGCCTTTGCATTTAGGGCTCCTAGACTTAGGAATTACCTGCCTGAGGAGATCAGGGCTGCAAACTCTATCTTGTCTTTCAAATCACTTTTGAAAAACCCACTTTAAAAAACATATTTTTTGCTGTTTTATTTATGTTTTATGACATTAGTTTTTGGCTTTTAGTTTGTTGTAACTGTGTTTTGAAAGGTGCTTTATATTTTTTGATTGACTGATTTCTTTATTTTTGTGTCATGCACACACCCACACACACACACACGCACACCCACGCGCACCCACACAAAGTGCCTAACTCTCATGGTTTTACAATCCACCAAAAATACAGTTGCAGAGGTTAAACATTTCATCACATTTATTTTTATTGCAAAAGCACAGGTTATTTTTTTTTGCTCTGTCTTAAACAGATATTTTTCATATATTCAGTGTTATAACCATGATTCTGACATTGTGTTAAGGCGAAACACAAGATTAATGGCCTGTGTTTGACTTTGCTTTTCAGATCGTCACAGATCCAGTGTCAATGGAACGGTTGTTAGGGCAGTCAGGGGACCTGAGCCGACCGCAGCCAGTGGAATACTGTGTGGTGTGTGGAGACAAGGCTTCAGGTACTAAAGCTTACAGTCAGAGACATTACCGGGTGATGTCAAGGTCATGTATCCTGATGCCAAATCTGAATGTATGTTTTGCTGCACATTGTCAGCAATCGAAGGTCCCCCCTCGGCCACAATGACTCACACACTGACCAGTTTTCTCTGTGATCAGGGCGTCACTACGGAGCAGTCAGTTGTGAGGGATGTAAAGGTTTCTTCAAGAGGAGCGTGAGGAAGAGCCTGACCTACAGCTGCCGCAGTAAACAGGACTGCGTCATCAACAAACACCACCGCAATCGCTGCCAGTTCTGTCGGTTGAGGAAATGCCTTGACATGGGGATGAAGACTGACTGTGAGTTTGCATCCAAATCCAGGACACCATACAAAAACATGTAGAGAAAAACAGAAACATGCCTCAGAAACATGAGTATTATCAAGGTATCTCCAGGTTTTCTTTTTCAGTTTCCTAAAAAAGAAAGCAACGTCTGGAATAGGGCTGTACCGAGTGTCTTTTTTTTTTTTTTACATTCATAGCTTCTATTGAGTTTTTCAAATGAAGCTTTGAAAAGTTTGAATGTCCGTCCTCCTATTTTATGCTACAACAAAATCCACAATTCTAATAAAGTGATTCATCCGATTCAATTATATTTCTTTTTTTAAAAATAAAAATAATGTTGAATTTCAATTTCTTCGACATCTTTCTACACTTGTTAGTATGAAAGTGATGACGTCAAGCGCATGCAGATACATAAAACATTTATTTTTTTGTGACAACTAAAGTCATTTACTATAATAGTGTTATATAGTGTATATTTTTTTGTTATGGTGATTGTATAAATGTAATTTATGGTGCTGTTAGATTGCTGCTAAACCGCCCACTTAATACAGTTGCGTGTCTCTTTTGTGTACTGGAAGCGGGAGGGCAAACTGTTGTTTCACCACAGTGAAAATGTTGTTTTTGAAAAGTTATGCAGCAACAAACATGGATTGAAGAAGAACATTTTTTTGTTCAAAAATGTGCCAATTTTGGAAATGATTACATCCATCTTTTTCAATAAATTTTGACTTTCGGCCTTTACAACGCTCTGGAGTTATTAAACAATCCTACGCAGCCTGCACTGAAATCTTATTCTACAAGTATAGTAATATTAGTGTAGCCTAATTTTTATCTGGAATTGTGCAGAAATACTGGGTTTAAACAGAATGAATCGACATGCAAAAGTGCTTATTTAGTATTTAGACTTTTTCTTTTTGTTTATCCTCAGCTGTCCAGAGTGAGAGAAAGCCCATCGACGTAGTGCCCAGAGAGAAGCATGCCAACTGTGCTGCCTCCACCCAAAAGATTTACATTCGCAAGGACTTAAACAGTCCGCTCATTGCCACGCCAACCTTTATTTCCGATACAGAGACGGATGGCTCCAGGTCAGTGGGAATCAGACCTACAGACAATCTTCAGGCTCTGTTGTTCTATCTCTCAGCTGTAGATGTTGTTGTTATGTGAACTGGATTTTGATGATGCTCTGTGTCATGTGCAGATCCAGCCTGCTGGACCAGGGCATGCTGGTTAATATCCAGCAGCCGGTCATCCAGAGTGATGGAACTTTGCTGCTGGCCACTGACTCAAAGGTACAGCTGCTACAGCAGTTACCATAAATATATGTATAATCTGCCTGTCTGTTCTGCTGCTGTCTGTCTCCTTCTGCTCCTTGTATTAGAAGTGTGATCCCTCAGGTGGAGATGTTGGAAGGTTTTGTTGCTCTTGTATTGTGAGGCTGTTATATTTGGTGCTTAGTATTTTGGGGGTCAACAAAATAAAGAATTTTGAGCTTGAAAATCTGTAAAGCTGTTTTTCTTCATCTTGTACTGTGTGTTAACTCACAGTACACGTTTCAATCTGCCTTTGTGCCAGAACATACATCTTTTATGTTCACACTGTATGTCAGTAAAGAACCCCCACTCGGTTTTGTCCATTGAGAGTTCCAATAAAGTTTATTCAAACAAGATAACTGTGTCCTCAATGTTGACAAAAAGAGAGAAAGGCAGCATTACCTGCAATTCTACTATGAACATAAAGTAGGAAGAAAAAAAGAAAAATATAGAGCTGCAGAAGGCTGGAAGGTGCGGAAAGTCTGAAGTTCAGTTTTATATGACAGCAGTCTGAGTCAATACTATAGTTTTAGCCAGAACATGTAAAATACTACTCTATAGTATAATATTTAAAAAAGTTCAGTACAGTTTATAATGGATCTTTAGACAGCAGCCATGAAGGAAATCAGACCGTGGAACTGCTGAAACTGCAAGAAAGCTTACCAAGATCTCTGACCTGCCAGAAATCCATCCGATCGTCTTAATGTTGATCGTTCACGGAATTAATCAGGTTTCATGACTCCACTCAAACTGCACAGACTGGACGTACAAATATGGCAGAAATTCGGACCAAGGCTATAATCAAGCTTAATCGGTGCAGAATTTCCATGGTTTAAGGCAGGTCTATTTGTTGTATTAATACAACAAATAGTTGTTTTTAAAAAGTAGTCTTTATTCATCCCTTTAATTAGTTTTTAGAAGATTCTGTCAATCCTTTCTGTTGCAGGCAACACGTGTTTGTGCTTTGCTCCAGTTGAGGACACCCTATTTTGTGTCTATAGAGGATCCCGGTTCAGATGACCTATTTGATGGAAAATAATCTGCATTGTTTCATTTGTCCTCAGATGGATCCTGGGCAGGGGGACTTGGGGACACTAGCCAATGTGGTGACATCACTTGCCAACCTGAGCGACTCACTAAGAGAAAATCTAAACAATGGTGATGCCTCAGACAGCCAACATGAGGAGCAATCTGCCAGCGAGATAACACGGTCAGTCAGCAGTGCACAGAGAGGAGGGGAGTTTGTTGTGAGAGGTATCTGAAACGTCTCATCACTTCAACAGGCCCTCCGTGAATTCTCATCTTTTCTTGGTCAGTCTTGGCACTAGGGCCGCAACTAGCCATTATTTTCACTATCGATTAATTCATCTGACGATTATTTTCTACATGTCAGAAAATAGTGAAAACTGTTCATCCCAGTTCCTCAAAGTTTAAGGTTATGTATTTAAATGTCTCGTTTTGTCGGTCCAAAAACCCAACGATTAAGCTAACGGCCTCTTTGGAAGCAGATTATTTAAAGTGGAACAATTTTGTCTCTACAGAGGCAAAAAATGACAAGACACATTCCTATTTATGCTGCAGAGTTTTCTGTCAAATCAGTTCATTTAAATGTATGTGTGTGTGTGTGTGTGTGTGCGTGTGTGTGTGCGTGTGTGTGTGTGTGTGTGCGTGTGTGTGCGTGTGTTTGTGTGTGTGTGCGTGTGTGTGTGTGCGTGTGCGTTTGTTGTGCACAGTGCCTTTGACACCCTGGCCAAAGTTTTCAACCCCCCTGAAATAGGCGTTGGACAGAGTCTGGCAGAGAAGCGGCAGTGTGTCAGTGGAACAACCATCCAGCTGATTGGTCGAGACCAGGAGACCCCCATCATTGAGGTGGAAGGACCACTGCTCACAGACAGCCATGTTGGCTTTAAGGTGGGTGGAGTCAACTCATACAGCTAATGGCCAAAGTAATACACACACACACACACACACACACACACACACACACACACACACACACACACTTGATATTCATTATTATTCATGATTTAGGGATTCAAGTTGACACAGTTGTCCACAAGAGAGGGAAATGGCCACTGTGTCATGAAATTACAAAATAAAAGTGGTAGTTACATGGCTACATTGTTTGAAAAAGAAGACCATTATTTATATGCATATTTACCTTACAATCTTAAATTGTGTATAAGATGAAGCAGTATTCTGTTGAAATATATTGAAACTGTTCAAGTGGCTTGTTGTCCAGCGCAATTAAAACACTTCATCTGTGTTTCTTTTACTTTGGCATTCATCTCTGTAAGTAATCAAATCAGTTGTCAAATCTCTATTTATATTTTTCTCTCTTATGTCCTTCTCCTCTATCTTTTCCTCTTTGTCTAGCTGACCATGCCCAGCCCCATGCCCGAGTATCTAAATGTACACTACATCTGTGAGTCAGCATCCAGACTTCTCTTTCTCTCCATGCACTGGGCACGCTCCATCCCTGCCTTCTCAGCTCTTGGGTGAGATGCATTTGACACGGGAAGACTTAAATCATATGATGAAATGATATGTTTCACCCCTTTCAGGAATGCAGGGAATTTTATTAATTTTTTTATTTGACCTAAATTTAATCAGGAATATTCCCGTTGAGATACAAAGGAGTCCTGGCTGATACAGCAGCATATAAAATCAAAGAAACAGGCAAAAAAAAAAAAAAAGCAAATTACGGCCAAAAATTTGATTATTGTAAGTCACTTTGGACAAAAGCCTCAGCTAAATGAACTGTAATAATGTAATGTAATGTAATGTAACAATGGATTAGCAGTGTTCAGTAACAGGACATGTGCATTAACTTGTCAAATAGTCCTTAATTCTGTTTTTAAAATCTTCTATGTTTATAGAATGATCTAGTTTAAGGTGACTGTAGCTCGTACCAGGATAAGTGTGCAAAAACTTTAAAAGCACATTCACCAAATACGGTGCGGGTTTGAGGATTGACATACATAATTTGTCCACGTGAACAAAGGTTGCATTATTGTCGATCTACACGCTCACACTTATCTGTCTTTCTGTCTCAGCCAGGAGGCGAACACCAGCTTGGTGCGAGCCTGCTGGAATGAGCTGTTTACTCTGGGTCTTGCTCAGTGCGCTCATGAGATGAACCTGTCCACCATCCTCGCTGCCATCATCAACCACCTTCAAAGCAGCATCCAGGATGGTATGGACCACAGACCTCGTCATCATTTCTCAGTAGGACACACACACGCATATAAACAGGGGTCACGAAATGTAATTTTATTTATTATATTTATATTATGAGTTGTTTTCATAACTAACTAGACCTAAAGTCTAGAAGAGCTACTTTGGAGGACTGCAGTCTTCTCCCATTGCTTCATTAATTCCTCAAACACTTGTGGCATTGTATTTTTGATTAGATTGGGATGAACCTTGGAAAAATAATGTGTTTTACCACTCTATTGTTACACATTCTAGTATTACACGTATGAGCCCCAGATGGTGCCACATTATATGTCATACATGAAAGCTCAGAGACCACAGAATGAATTTAAGTGTAAATTGGAGAATTTATTTATCTTCTGCCAACAGCGCAGGGTCTCTCCTCCTCCAGCGCCGTTCACTGGCAGTCTCTCCCTCGCTGCAACCGACACAACCTCTAAGCCTTGAGCAAACATATGCGTCACCAATATGCAAACCCGTTATTCTATAGCCATTAGATTGTGCAATCAACATTTACTTCATAATGATAAGTTAAAGCAAAAAAACGTGTCTATTTCCAATTTAAAGAAGGCAATGGCATTATAAAAAAACATGACAAAATCATTAACTAACAGTGATGGGAAGTTGCTATGGCAACTGAATATGGTATTATTTTTGGTTTGATGTGACTCTCCTGGTTAGATAAATCTTAAAGTTAAGTATGAATCCTAATACATCAAATGTTTTCTTCTCTCTCAGACAAGCTTTCGGGGGAGAGGGTGAAGCAGGTGATGGAGCATATTTGGAAGTTTCAGGAGTTCTGTAACAGCATGACGAAGCTGGAGACGGACAGCTACGAATACGCCTACCTGAAAGCTATAGTGTTGTTCAGCCCTGGTCAGTTTTTTGCTTTTCTTAACCAAGTTAATAATAGACATTCAAACTTTTATCAGTCAAATAAAAAGAAAATTCTATGGAAGAGTGAAAGTGATTTGAATACATTACCTGTAGTTGCATATTGGAAAACGACTGTTGTGTGTTTGATTATCAGATCACCCCGGTGTGGACAGCAGCGGGCAGATTGAGAAGTTCCAGGAAAAGGCCTTGATGGAGCTGCAGGACTACGTGCAGAAAACGTACCCAGATGAAACCTACAGGTACATTCATACCTCCAGTCTAAACCCCTGTCTTTTTACTCACACTGTCTTTTTACTCACACGTCTCACGCAACTGATACGCTCTCATTTTAATCCATGCAGCTGTCTGCACCAGCTCCGCGCAGGCTCGCGTCTCAGCTGTGTCTCAGGAGCGTAACCGCAACCTGAAGCGTTTATTTACGCGACCGGTGCCATACTCCACAAATCCAATATACTGCAAAATACAGAGAGCTTTCACTGTCGGTGATAGGCTTAATCAGCATTGTCTGAACTCGTTTGGCAAGGGCTTAAATGTAATGGACGTTTATATTTATATATATATATATATATATATATATATTTATATTTATATATTAAAGTCCTGCACTCTAGCTTTAATAATGCTAAATATCATCCAGTTTAAAATCCATTGAAATAAATACCTTTCGGGCATGACGGGTGGTGTTGATGGGTACTTGAGCTCAGCTGATGGGGCTGTGGGAGTACATCAGACAAAAAATCTGTTTCCAAATCGGGGGACAGGGAATGCATCGTGCGTATAGGATTATGGGTGTTTTAAGAGCACGGGAGACACACACATGCATTCTTGAAAATTCTCTGAATGAAGGACTCACTCCTCGGTAGAATTTAAAGGATCCTCGACATTGGAACAGTCATTTAGCAGGATTCGATAACATAGCGTCCTTAAAGTTCAGCCGTTGAAGGATCCTTCCGAGAAACACCCAAGATATCAAGAGGACTTTGCTGGAATTGTTGTGTGCTTGTTTCCCCAGGTTGACCCGTATCCTAACTCGTCTCCCAGCCCTGCGCCTCATGAACTCGGGCATCACAGAGGAGCTCTTCTTCACTGGCTTGATAGGTAATGTCTCTATTGACAGCATCATTCCCTACATCCTCAAGATGGAGACGGCTGAGTATAACAGCCAGGACTCTGACCCTACAGAATGACACCCCATCACTCCAGCACCCAGAACTGTCAAAGTTTAATAGCCACTTCAGGTACTGTTCTTTGTCTCACGTGGGGTTTACTGTTGAACCCCAGTCCAAAATCCTGCAGCGGCCCCTTGTTTTGTAACGATGCATGGTGCAAAATCATTCAGGAATCCTTGTTAGATTAAGATAATCTGGGATTGGAAAACCAGGATGACACTTGGAATGTTTTCTGGAGCTGACGCAGTGTGGTAATCTTGAATTTCTGGCTCTAAAATCAGTCTCTCTGAACTGAATGGAAAAGGAATCCCTCTGTAGCTGCAACTGCTCATCTCCTTTAATGTCTGAATGGCACTTCAAGCTAATTACATATGAATTTTAACTTCTGACCTAAGGCTTTCACATTGTTTTAGTCTTATCTAAGCCTTACAATGCTCCCATGTTGATCACATACATAATTTAGCATTAGCTTGCAGATAACAGACGAACTGTATCAACAGAAATCTTACACATGTATATGGAATCTCACCTATTTAAAAGTCTAAAGACTAAAGTAAATCTGAGTACTTTCATTAAAAGTGTGCTTTTAACGAAGCTGTAAAGTATTTGTTTATGTTGGTATTTGGGAACATTGGTGCAGTAAAAACTGCTATTTTAATGACCTAGCTCTTAAATTGAGAATTCAGGCTTTTACAGAGACTTAAGTTTGACTTTTCTGGAATTGAAACATGCTTTGTAATATTTTTAAATTTTTTTCAGTTTTGAAACTGACACCATTTCCTCGAAGGGGCGAGACATTAATGTACAGTTATTTACTTTGGATACATTTAAATAATATTTGGAATGAATCAGGTATGAAACTCAAACCTCAATTAATTAATCCTTATAATCTGTATTCATATGGACTGGCTTTCATAGCATTTATTTACCACACAGTGCATTACAACATGACCAACGTTTGATTTAATTCAGTTTCACTTTTAACAAAAGTCACATTAGCCAAACTAGCCAGATTTAGCCATTAAACTGACCATGTGTCTTTTTTTTATACTAAATTACTTCTCAGAGATTTTTAGCTTTGGGAGTGTTTTTATGTTTAGGTAAACTAATTTCTGGATTATCATGAATATGTTGCTTATATAACCTGTGCAATCACCTCATCACTTTTCCCTTTACGACAATCAATAATATGTTTTTTCTTTCTGTCCCATCATGGCAATTCTTCTTAATCTGCATTTTGTCTGTGTATTTATCATTGTCCGTTATTTCTTTTAATGAATTATATTATCTTAAATATGTTTGAGTTCAGAAATGTTACTTATGTGTAGCTATGCTACTGTTTTTGTACTTGTGTTTGCATTTGTACTCTGCTAAGTGCACATCAATCAGCTTTTGTGGCGTTCCACTGTGTTCATGCTGACTAAAACTTTGTGTTTTGTATGTTTTCTAAAAACTTTAATTTGTTGTAAACAAATTTGCTTGTTGCATACTAAGTGTACTTAAAGTACTTTTGGGCAGGTTTCCCTCATTTAAAAAAAACAAAAAAACAAGATTTTCTGGGAAGCCAGTCTCGAGTGCATTGATGTCTGGAAGACCTTACGGAGACGTGCATTGGCTCCCCCGCTTGTATAATGATTCAGAATACACATCCACAGCAACATGAATGATAACGGAAATGTAAAGAAGTCAACATGGATTATGTCTTGTGAAATAAATGTCAATTGTAATATTTGGGGTTTAAAACCCATACAGACTGTTTGTAAAGGTACTGTTGTGAAATGACCTTTGTACATGTAGTTTCATTAAAATGAGTGCATGTTGTTTTTAAACCGAGTTTTATAATCTTGTCGCTGTCTGCCCTTATGAGGAGCATTGTTAGACATTTTTTAGTGCATTGCAGTGCATGAAAAAGTTGCTAAAGTGCATTTTATTAAATGCTGTATGAAAAATGTTTATTTAAATGTTGTGGCTTTAAAATATTTAACATGAGCAGCTCCCACATTAATCAGAATATTTTCTTCAGCTTTGTGGATCGAGTATCCTATGGTTAAAATGATATACAATGTAAACGTACTTTGTTTTTCTGCTCATGTAAAATGTATTTCTTCAAACATTGAGATTGAGAAACAAACATTCATGTTTTGCTCAAGTTTGTCACAACCCCACATTTCTACCTCACATCAATGAAGATATAAAACATGTATAAACGACTGAGCTCCTATATCAACATTCCAGTCTCTGAGGCTGGCTTCTCTGAAACCACACACTATAAAAGAAATAAACAATTCATTATGAAATATGACATGACTGAGTGTGTTCATGCTGAAAACTTCTGTCTGATGTTTGCAAATACCTGGATATTACAGCTCAAGTGAAACTAACCGGTAAAAGACTATCTTTTCTTATGGATGTGGACAAAGGTGGTAAAAGGAGCAATAATAGTGTAGAAATACAATTAAATGATGTATCCATATGTTTAGCAAAAAATAAAGCAAAATAACACGTTCTGTTGAATACTTTATTTATTTTTATCAATCTATTAAGACACAGCCCTTGTTGGTGGTTTTACTGCAATACACTATATGCAAAAGAAAACAGCAGAAGCAACTACTGAACATTATTCATGCATTTGAGTTATTAGAAAATATCCTTTATCTATTTTGTTTGTCTTTTTATTAAGTTATAATTCTGTTTATATCATGTGCTCCGTTTTCTAAAGAGCCTACTATTGATGATTTTCTACTTTCTACAAAAAAAAAAAAACACAAACGTGACAACGACTTCTGACGTCATCAAAACGCGCCTCCGTGCTTTGCTTGTGCGACTTTAGCTGCAGGTTTCTTTCGAATGGTATTTCTTAAATAAAAAGGACTTTAAAATGTCTATGAAAGGAAGGTTTCCGATCAGGAGGACCCTTGAATACCTCCAGAAGGGAGACATCGTCTTCAAAAACAAAGTGAAGATCATGACGATCAATTACAACACACATGGAGAGCTCAGCGACGGAGCAAGGTCAGAGCTAACAACAGCTAACGTTAGCTAAAACACATTTAGCTAAAACATTCAACATCACAGCTAAAACACATTCAACATCATAACTAAAACACATTTAGCTAAAACACATTCAACATCACAGCTAAAACACATTCAACATCATAACTAAAACACATTTAGCTAAAACATATTCAACATCACAGCTAAAACACATTCAACATCATAACTAAAACACATTCAACATCATAAC
>CALSCE010009645.1:2010380-2021728 GCA_943593645.1 Bovichtus variegatus | reverse complement strand
AACTAAAACACATTCAACATCATAACTAAAACACATTCAACATCACAGCTAAAACACATTCAACATCACAGCTAAAACACATTTACAGCTGAAAGACTGCAAATGTGTCTCAAAAGCATGTACCACAAATGTTGGTATAGTGACCTATAAACAGACTGCATGCATAGTTTTGTGAATCTCAGATCCACACAATGATATTTAATATAAAACATGCACAAAGCTATGACTGTATTATGTAACTTAGCATGCGCTCAATGTTAAATGTCAATACTGTGATTATGGGGCTGTAAGCAATGATTAACTCCATTATAATTGTATTGTCAATAAAATGTCAGAAAATATCAGCGAAAATGTGTTTAGTATATTTAGTGTTCTACCTATCTAGCAAGGTAACTGTCACTTATAATTTCAAGCACTAAAACAACCACAATACTGTAGTAACAGTTACTTGATGAATGAAATAAAAAATAAACAAAATACAAGTTAGGTGAGAATAAAATACCCAAAAGACATTAACAAGATCACCCTTGTTGGAAATGTGTTTGCATTAATAAAAACTTTATATATATGTTTTTTAAATAAGAAGTGATTTAGAAGATGTTACTTGTTCTGCAAGTGTAAGTTGATTTGAATGGTGTTTAAATCCACTAATCTTTTCAGCTTCAGATGGAAATTAGCTAGTTAACTAGTTTTGAGATGAATGTATTTTTGTACATGGTCCCTGATATAAATAAATGTAATAAACTAGACATATAATAATAAGAAAATAGTATGCTATATTTGGTTATTTTCTTAAACTGATTTAGTTCATTCAGAACCAAGAACAATTTTAACTTGGAATTTAATAAAAAGCACCACTTGTGTTGAAGTTTGTTTCTCAAAAAATTGACTATTTTAAGAAAGTCAGACCGCCTGTCACGTAAAGCTGTTCTTACATTGTGTACTTTCTCTCTGTTTTGCAGAAAGTTTGTGTTCTTCAATATTCCTCAGATTCAGTACAAAAACCAGTGGCTTCAAATAATGATGTTCAAAAATATTACACCATCGCCGTTCTTGAAGTTCTACCTGGGTTTGTAGCCTTGCTCTGTTGTTTGACCCATAACAATATTATTATTATTATTATTACCATCATTATTATTATGTATTCTGTCAAGCTTGGGTTAATATCCTCTTTCTTTTGCAGATGATGGCGAGCAAGTTCTTGTGGATGTGGAAGGAAAGGACCACAAACAAATTTCAAAACATGTGAAGAAGATTTTGGGCAAATCAGAGTAAGATATTCAGAGTTGTTGTGTGGGCCGTGTTTCATGACACCTGCATGACTATATGTGTCTGTGATTAGAGCTGGGTGATATTAAGTTAATCAAATATTAGAGAAGTTTGTCTATGTATGGCGATAGATTTCAATTCAAAGATTATGAATAATGTGGATGTCGTTTTCCATTTCACTTGGTAATAATCAAATCAATTATACAACTGTATCAATTAATTGTAATTCAGCCTGTAAGAATCATCACAACACAACTGATAATATATTGTCAAGTATATTTTATTTATGTAGTGCCAAATCGTAACAATAGTTATCTCATGAGACTTTTCTTGAAAGCTGGTCTTATAATTCAATAACAACTATAGAAATAATAGAAATATGACTAATAATAATAGTAGCAGTGTATATTTAAATAAATCACTCAAATATCCATGTAATCCTGATGGATGTTATAAGATCACTGTCTGTAAATAACTATGAATGTACAAATATTTTGAGTTGTCAAAGTAGGAAAAGCACAGATGTTACTAATACCAATAACAATGGCTCCGTTTTATTTAAGTGTCCCAGTAAGTCATGATATAAGCAGCTCGAGCATATATAGAATAGAATTCGGCCATCACTAGTTTTATTATTTACCCGTGTTTTTTTTTTCTACAATGAAATGTCAAATGTTTTCTGTGAAAGTCCCATTCCTGCGGTGACCAGATATCCTATAAATATATTGATTTTTACCCTCTTTCTGTTTACAGAGAAGTGTTACAAGCTGAGGCACAATCCAAGATGCAGGAATCCAACCCCGCGAACTTTGGGCCCAAAAAGTACTGCCTGAGGGAGTGTATCTGTGAGGTGGAGGGCCAGGTGCCGTGTCCTGGCACCACTCCTCTGCCCAAAGAGATGACGGGAAAATATCGTACCAAGATGGCAGCGGCACAGGAGTGAGAAGCTGAGGAGAGCTGAGTACTGTACATTCACTGGACAATATTACAGCATTGTGATGTTCTGTATTTTGTACGACTACATGAAAGGACGACCGCATTGCATATTTTGCTGTAAGTATGTGTAACTAAATGGGTCTCACTATGCTGTGCATTGTGAGAACGTTACTGTACAGAGACCCTGAAGTACACAATGAGCAGCAGGAACCTACCAACACATGACATTGTTTGGGCGAAACTTTGGTCTCGGTTTGGATAACTTGACATCTGTTTTTACGTGATGTGACCTAGTTGATGAATCCACACATTTGGAGGTGATTTACTTCTAGCCCGGTGTCAGTGCTGCAATGTAAACATTAAAATAAAAAATGATTTGCCTACGTGGCTGTAGTTGTCGCTCTGTGTAAACACCAGAAAAATCTAATTCCTAAATAAGCGAAACCACAATATTTTCATGCGAGAGGCAGGATTAAGTTGAGATTCAACACATGTTCACCAGGTTTAAGACAAGAACGAGAAACATTTTGCAGAGACACATTTTCTCGTTTTTATTGGTGCTGAGATGGAATTTTCAATGTTAATAAATTCATGTCTGTGTGTCTAAAACGTCTTTAGCAAATTGGCTAAAATCAACAGAAAATACACATTCTCGAGTTATTCACACTGTCACAAAACATTTACAGTGTCACATGTTTTACTTAACATCTTCTGGGGACGTCACGGGTAAGCAGTGCGAGATCAGACGACACGGAAAACGTTTTGCCTTTGAAGAGAAATATGGACATTCTGACTGACAGGAAAGCACTATGACAAATGAATGAGGACGTAGCAACACTGTGAGTGATAATACTTGCTGGCATTCATGTAGTGTTCATTTATCTGACAAACAAAAACCTGTCTAAAATAGTGCGGTGAGCTAAGAGTTAAGTTGATCTTTACAAATACGGATACACTTCTGTACACACTGGGATCTCAGTGGATTCTGGTGTTTTTGTTAGTTGACTTGGAGTCGCCTATGATGTGCTTTGGCAGACAGGCAGTATGCAGATAGTGTTTAGTATGTTCATGGTGAGTGCTGGTTGGATGAACTTCATAGGAGGATACTACTGAACAGATAGCATGCTATACATATAGATCTTGGCCCGACAGCATGTTACAGGAGCTACGTTGAGGAATTTAACAATATTTATAATTAAAAAAAAATGAAAGCAGTAAGACCGCCTCGGCCACTAGCTCGATCGAAAGACTAGCGACAAACGGCACATCACAGAAACGGATATAAATCCCGCAATCCAAGTGCTTTGTTGGATCAGTAGTGCCACTGTTAACCGTAAGATCACAGCCTTTAGGGGTTGAGCAGCAGGACGTGGAAAATGTTATGTTCACTTGGCTCAATATGGGGTTTAAGATGCTTTAAAACAAATAAAAAATGCAACCAGACCAAAGCTGACATGACATAGATAAGATGCACAAGATCAACAATTACTGAACCGAATCTGCTTGAGTAAGACCATGCAGACAGAAAATGTCGCCTAACAGAGATAGTTTAACATGTTCATTTTGAAGTCCGTGTTCCAGAAAAAGCAAAAACACTGGAACAGAAATTGAACGGCTCTCGTCATGGACAGTGTATCGCAGATGTACATGTGGTTATTTATAGTATGATTAAGGATTAAAAGCTTTTCCCTCTGATGTCATCACAGTAAGTATGAGTGACCCTTACATAACAGGAGCAACAAGAATGGCTTCATTCTGTGAAATGTGCCTTTTAATTTCCCTTATAAATCTATGACACAAAGTGGTTAGAGGCTCTGCAACGACAAGTGACTGAATTAGTAGTTTTAGCCCGTGATTGAATTTCAATATATGCCGACGTATTTATTGATCAGTTTCCTTCATACACTAGGCTGCACAAATGTAGTCATAAAAGTCTAATTTCATTTGTTTGTAATGAAATGATCAGATGTTCTTTTTGTAGTGTTGTTCATGACCCAGTAAGAACAGCATGGTCTGGTTTTTTGGTATTGGCTCAATGAAGAACAGGAATTTCAATTGCCACAAATAAGCTCATATTGTAGGCACAACAAGATGGCACTAGTATCAATGGAATTAAAAGGGAAACTCCACTGATTTTACACATCAAAGTCTGTTTTACATGGAGTACCACTGCAAATGTGAAAAAAGTTGTTCCACGACAGATTTGGCTCCCATTTGTTCACCCTTTCACACAATTACATTTTGACATTTTGTTCGTAGCTTCTGCCAGAGATCCAAATCGTACTTCCACAGCCACACTCAACTCAAACAGCCGTCTCACTGTCCCGTTAAAAAAATGTTTAAGTAGCATTCTTCTGTCTTCCATTGTTCATGTTGTCCCTGATACAACAGGGTTAATATCTTCAGCAACATGCGTGTACAAATAGATTTTTACTTGCAGTGCTTAAAAACTGTGCATGCTGGGATAGGCTCCAGCCCTCTGCGACCCTGTACAGGATAAGTGGTTTAGAAAGATGTTTGGAAATGAAGGGAGTCACTCCAGACTGATCTCTAGTACATATTTCATTTTGGGACTAACCTAATCTTCTTGTGGCTCAGCAGACCTCACCCAAACTAAAAACCAGTGGGCTCATTAGTCATGTAAAGTGAGCTAGCCTTGCAGGACTTAGTAAGTAGCAGGTAAGTCAGGGGGATTTTGTGGGAAAGGTGTTAGTGCTTCTTTTTCTTCTGTTCTAGTAGGGTGTGCTGTAGCTCTCTGAGGTTCTCTGACAGGAGCTCCACCTCGTCGAGACGGCCGCTGAGCTTGGCGTCAAAAATGTAGGCCCTAATGTTGTCAATCTGCTGCAGCAGCAGCTCCTCCTCTATCATGTCCACGTCGGGCAAAGCCTCGTCATCATCGTCCCCTTCAAAGGGGTTAGTGGAGACTCCTGGAGAACTCCCAGACTCCTCCAGGAAAGGGTTACCTGCGTCTGTATTGCCGTCTTCCTCAAAGGGGTTGCCCGGTACGGTCTCGGCCTGTTTTTTCTCCTCCACCTCTTCATCGTCATCGAATGGGTTGTATTCTTTCTTCCCATTGCTTACGTCTTTGTGTTCCTTCTTTATGTCCTCAAAGAAGGGATTGGATGGATCCTCCTCAGTGGGAGTAGAGTCCTCCTCATCGAAAGGGTTAAGGGAGGCGCTGTTCTGCCCGTCACCACCAGGGGGGGTTACATGCCCGCCTAAGCTCCTCAACCTGGGAGGTGACTCCTCCTGGCTTGTGAGAGCAGGGAACGCTCTTACAGAGGATGGACTCCTCTCAGCTTTCGGAGTCAGGTCCTCCGCTTCAGTGTCTTCCTCTCCTTGGAAGTCCCCTGCCGGACTGATATCCAGAGACCTCTCCCATGTGACGGGAGGCTGGGTGGAGCCCACTGTGGGGCCCCAGTGCTCCCTCTCATCCCTTTCCCACGCTTCCAGGCGATTGAGCTCCCCCTGCTGCAAACTCTCCTCCTCGGCCAGCTTCTGGGAGAGTGCGATGGCCAGGCTGGTCTGCTGCTGATCGTATTCATCCTGCAGCTGACGCAAGTTTTCTTCCAACATGGCTACCTCATCCGTCTTCTTGGCCTCCCGTGCCTGACGAATAAATGACTGTATGTTCTCAATCTGCTGCAGGAGGGGGTCCTCCAGCTCGCTGCGTGTATGGACGGAGTCTGCGGAGGGCAACCATCCCCCAGCTTTGGTCATGCGCGGAGGTCTAGGGGCCTGCGGCAGCTCTCCGTTGCTGCTGGGAGGTGGACGGTTTTTCTCAGACTCCTGCCTCCTTTTCAGGGTCTCCTGGGTTACCTGTTGAGCAGGGACATACTGTAGATTTCAGTACAAACAATTGTTATGAATGAAACAAAATATCACTACGCAATCTCACCAGTCTCTCTTGTTGGAGTCTCTTCTCTTGTTCCTGCTTCCTCTTTTCTTTCAGCTCTTCATATTTAGCCTTAGTGGGTAGAGACATGAGCCCTAACAGCTTCTCCTAAGACAAGGAGGACAGGAAGAATGGGTGAATTCAGGGAAAGCGAGGCTCAAATTGGAACGACGCGTAGCAGGAATACCGTATAAATGGAACAGAGGGACGATTGTAACAACACTGTACGGCCCCATTTGGCTTGGGCTTATGTCGTTGGTCATGCCGAGAATTGCCTGAACTTCACCTGGACAAACAGCGTGGCTGTATAGCGGATCATCCTCTGCAGCTGGAGGGCCTTTGGATGCGGTGGTGGGTCATCTTTCGCTCTTAGTGTTAAAATCTTCTTACTGAGAAGAAAACACAGAACTCCATTTGATCTTTTCAAAAGCTCCATATTTGACACACAACAAAGTAGACTTCTGTTCAGCTTTGAAATTGTGTAAGTTGGGACTGACGTCTACCTCAGGGCGTCGATTAGTTCGTAGTATTTCTGCACTTCCAGTCTCAGTCCACCAGCAGTGTCAAGATTGTACGTGGTTTCTCCGGCACTGTGAACGCATACGGCCATGACGGTAAGCAAGCGGTCTCTCGAATCAAAGATTATTTCTCACTCCAGAAATACTTATTAAATAACTGCTTTTTAAAATGGGGCTTACTTGAGCGACTCAGCCATTCTGATGTATTCTGGAGCCTTTTCATCCACTTTCTCCATGCACATCCTCAGCCTCTGACAGGAAGACAAGTTTGGAGCAAGTGAACAACAGGAAACCCCAAAAGACAAACACTGAATGACGGGAAGGATGCGCCAGTGTAAACTCAAGACAGCTTGAAAAGAAAACACAGGCTCAACTGCACTAGCGGGATTAAGAAAAGACAGATTGTAAAATCTGTAGTGATCCTTTTTTTTTTCCTCCTTCCATTTTAACTATGAGATTGTTTGATGTTCCAACCTCGTAAAGTTTCACTACATCCGGCATGTGGTCCCTCTCTTCCAACTTCTGCTGTCTCTTCAGCAGCGTGTCCATACAGTGGTGACAGCAGCGGATCTTCTCATCGTCCTTTTCCTCGAGCATGGAGGTAACGCTGCTCAGGCTGCTGATGCTGCCTCTCCTGGAGCCCATCCCACTGCCACCGCCACCTCCTGCTGGGGGAGACTGGGTCTGAATGGGGCTTCCAGGTACACAAAGGGCCTCTCGTGTCCCATTGATCAGCTTTTCTGTGAACAGATAAAAAGGCAAACATGTCACGGCATTGAGACACATATGGCAAAACTTGACTTTGACTCCAGTTTGAAAGATTTTGGTTCATACGTACGAGCCAAAGGTAAAGGGACAAACTCCATGCACTTCCTGCACATGATGGACCCACAAAGACGACAGTGGTGGCGCCTGTTCCGGATGTTGAACTTGTTTCCACAGTCAGGACAGAACGGGACATCGGAGTCATTCACCCACGACACCACTGACTTCTCGATGGCTATAAAGAAGGATGAGCACTCGTTCATTTGTTATATTAAATCATTCACATTGACATATACATAGGAGTCAGAGCTGTAATGAAAACATGTGGACAAACCTCGGATTTTGGCGGCATCAGAGTTGATCCTATCAAACGATGTCAACTGAAACAACAGTTTTCATGGTAAGTTATTTGGCTCAGTTACGCTCATCTTAGGTGTCATTTTAACAACAACTGGAAGAGATCCATGGTGTGAATGAGTTGTGATATGTGCCATTGTAAGCATACTTTTTCCAGTCTAATGATGAGCTTGTTGACCTCAATGACATAGTGATCTATCCTGGCTGCCCGATGCTTTTTAAAGAGGTCAAGGTGACTTCTGGTTGCTCCTACAAAAGCAAAGAGAAAGGAAACCGTAAGAGTTCAGCATGTGGCTGCTGCTTAAAGGCGTTCTTATCAATAATGATCAAATTCTATCCAAATAATATGAAAAGGGAACAAATAGAAAAGGTGGAGTGGGGATTTATTTCCACCCAGTTTTACAGTCTCACCCAGTTCCTGAGGCTCCCACATGTAGGGGTCCACTCCACCATAGTAGAAGGACTCATAACTGCCTGTATCCGGTCTGTCATCTCCGTCCCGTTTCAACAGCTTGTCTTTGGCTTTCTTTGCTTTCTGAACCAAATCTGTGCAGAAAGATAATGAGTACAACTACCTCCGAGTCCACAAAAACATCCACTTATTACCAAGTTCATTATCAATCCATACAAATTAGAGAGCTAACCCCCTTGCGTGCCTCTGTTTCAAACAGAGATTCTTCCTCTCTACATTTCATCTTCATTTTACCGTTTCATCTACTGTCCCTCCCTGCAGCAGAATATGTTGCCAATTCATCCTGGCAACATTTCCCCCTAGTTAAACACTGCAGTGCCTTTATATCAGATTCAAATTGTAATCCCTTAACTGCTTTTTAAGAAGGTCACACTATCTTTCTGCTCAACTACTCACTTTAAAACATATTTTTTTGTTTTGCACAGCACGACGAGACTCAAATGGCGTTGCGTCTGTGAGCAGAGTCCACAGGAACAATCCATGGTACTCACTTTTGAGCTGTCCCCTAACATGGCGGTCATCCCCAGAGTGCTCCTCTTCGTAGTGGTCTTGGAGTTGGTAGAATGACTGAAGGTCCTTCAGGCACAGTGGGCAAAGAAAGCCCTCCTTCACTTCACCTGTTCCCTCAAAGGGGGGTGGATAACTGGAGGCCATGACAGCGGCGGACTGTGTTTAGGAAGAAGATATGCAAGGTGGGAGATTGTTGCTTGGGCCCACATGTCACGGGGTGTGCATCCCACCCCGTAATGGCTCCATCACGCCAGAGAAAATCCTGTAGAAATGAAGAGCAGGGCAAAGGAGATTGAGGCTAAAAAAAATCATTTCAACAAAATCTATGAAATTCCAGATACATTGGGGGGATTTCTTGCCCAAAAATCTAACGCAGATTTAAAAAAAAACATGTATACTGGTTGGAATGTGAATTTCAACCACATTTATATTCACTTATACCAGTTAAGTCATTATGTCTTACGTGGCATAGTTGAATACAAATGTGGTTGTTACACCTGTACAAATTGAGGCTAATTATCGTGTAATATCGTTCTCATGAGTAACAAAAGGTTCACATTTACAACCGGTTCTAGTCCACTTCAGAAAGCTGTAGCTGCGCTAACAAGCTAACATTACTGCGATCTTACACGTCACACAGTGACTTAACGTTACAGTTGTGTTATCGATCTCATGCACACAAACTACCCTACATTAAGACTTAATATGACGTGACTTCACCCACGCACTCAGTGGAAAACAAACCTAACTAACTTAGAAGATAACTATTTGCTTTTCTGAATGTTAGCGAGCACCATTTCATTCGACGTGTGATATTTGCACATCAACAGCTAAGGTTATATGTATATGTATATGTACATGTACATGTTGTTTGACATGCATTACACTGACTACAGAGTAACGTTAGCTAACTTACAGCATGCTAACAGCAGATCTCGCTTTCTGCAGCCGTCGTTTCTCTCATCTCATTGTTCAAAACACGGAGATGAATACCTTCAAACTTCACAAAAACATATAGTCAGATTAATCAACACGATCGATCCGTGGTACTTACAAATGAATCCAACGAGTGTGTGGTTCAGTTTGTGTTCCCTGACAGCTCGACAACACCAGCTGCAGCAGCAGCAGCAGCCCTGCCCGGTCATGTGATTAGCATTCAGTTGGTAAGGGAAGAGAAGAGGGACACACCGGACAAGCGACGCACACTTGTTTTGATTTTATTGTATTCAATATACATAATACAGATTCAGGGATAGCATACAAAAAAAGTAATAACAAAAGAGCAGTGTTGGGGAAGCTACTTTGAAAGCATAGCTTTGCAAGCCACCGATGACTTCACCCTGGAAGAAGTTAAACTACAGCATCGGGTGAAATCTAGTTTGCTTAACTAAAGCTACTTAGAAAATGTAGTTCAGTACTTATCTTTTTTTTTTTTTAAAAAGGGGATCATGTGATATGAAATTATAACAAAATCTGAGACAAAAAATGACATGCCAGCAAAAAATGCCATTGAGTCATATGAGTTCATTACAAAAAGTGCCCACAGGTCAATACTCCACTAACAATATATTTAACTTGCACTTTTCTTTTAGACCGTTTGACCGACTTGAGAACTGCTCTATAGAAAACGGCCTGTTGTCTTACTCCTCAGTTTTTTAACATCTGACTTGTGCAATCCTAAAAATGTAAACTCTCTCCAACTTGCAGCTTTTTACACAGTATGAACAGCTTGAACACTGGTTTGCCTGAAGCATACATTAGTACAATTACAGTGGAGAAGCAATGGTAAAAAAAAAAAAAAAAGAAAGAAAGAAAAATAATTCTGCTCCTTTTAGGGCCCAAAATAGTAATTTGTAGTTTCAATAGTTAACTACACATATAATGGCAAAAGGTAGTTTAACTACTTTAATCATTCTACAAATATGAATGTAGTTAAAGTACCTGCAAGCTTCTGCAAAATGTAGTTAAACTACTCCTCAAGTCCCCAACACTGATTTTCACTTCCTGTTTCAATACCTCAGCTCACCTGTAGGCGGCGCTGTGAGCCTCTCCACACGTGCAACACCTTGTCTTTGCTTCCTCTCCACAGTTCCCATATTCATGATTCCCTCCACAGTTTACCCCAACCTAATAACCGGGGATCTTGCAATATATTTAATATTTTTCCTGATTCTGAGCTTTAGATCCTCCATCTTTCGTGTAACTTCTGTCTAATCGGAAACTCTCCATTCAGGAAGCAGTTTCCTCACCTGCTGAGGACGCCGCCATCACAACACTGGACCTCACTACTAAGTGTATCATTTGACATTGTGTCATGGTCTGTCCTCCTGAGCTTCTGATGTCTTTGATTCTGCGTTAGTTGTTGTGTCTGCTGTTTATGAGTAAAACAAATGATCCAGGCTTTAAGTGTTTTTGAAACATAAACAAGAGCAGTTAATGCTGCACACAAGTTTGTCCTGACTGAATGATCTTACTGTAAGATTATGTTGGCATTGCAAAGTTGGTGTAGAAATGGGGCCTTCAGGTTCCCTGTGTGTCAGTTGGTTTGGGACAATTTACTTAATTGCCAATTTGTTCAGGAATATGCATTAAAATATGACCTTTAAATGCTAAGAGCTTTAATGTG
>CALSCE010009645.1:1974123-2010370 GCA_943593645.1 Bovichtus variegatus | reverse complement strand
GGAACATAAATCAAATGATGATTGATTCTTTTTCTTCTGATTTTCCCTTTTGTAATCCTGGATAGTTAAACTTTTTTTCATTACGACTACAAAACTCCTTTAAATGACACAATCTAAAAGGAAATGTCACATCCACACTAAACATAACCTGTGCTGAGTGGTCACAAGTAGTAATTAAAGTGTGTGTGTGTGTGTGTGTGTGTGTGTCACTGTCACATTAACTGATAGGCTTGTGTACTTTTTAAAGATATTTTGTTTACAGTATGACCTAAACATAAAAGAAACTTCAGGAGGATTTAATTAAATTATAAATATAAAGGTTCCTCTCGCCTTCTGTCCTTGAGGCATTTCAGGTGTAAAATAATTTGTGCATGAAACAAATATATAATATACAAGATCTTTATCTGAAATTGTTCATCCCGTGAATCCGATCGTGTGCATTGTTTCCTGCTTAATAGTTTGACAATCTGCTGAAGCCTTACTGCTGGATTTGAAAGTTGTCTGCACGCTTCAGTGGAGCTCCATCCATCCTCATGTGCTTGAATCATTTGCATATTGATCTGGCCTGTGGGCAGCTGCTGTGATGGAATGAGCCCAATTAAAGTGAGCAGAGGATATGTGACACTCTGTCTGCTGTTGAAATGCATTAATCATTAGATGAGGCTACGGCAGAGTGACTGCTTTGTTGGACTACACACTTAGACCTGTTGGGTTGGATAAACAGTTTAATAGACTTTAATAGTGCACTAAGGCATAAATTACTGCAACTAGAGAAAAACATACAATTTTTACCAGTGCGTTTTATTGTCCAACAAACAACATTGGTGGTTGACTGTAAGGCAAAGGTATAACTTTTAATTTACAACGTTAGGTTAAATAAACTTAATCCATGCAATTATATGTAGAAAAATAATCAGTGACACTTTTTTTTTTTAACTTGCGGTGGTATTCATTATATGTTACATAAGTAGAAAAGAAAGGAACACAAATCAATCAATGAAGGGACTCCCTCTGCAAAGCTCTAAACGTTAGCCACTTTCATTGATCATATTGATCATATTGATCATATTTCAAGCATGTACTTTACTCACGAGCGTGTGTTGCCTCACAGAGGCACCGTCGCAAAAGCCAGTATACTAATGCTGTCATTCTTGGACTTGATTTTAGCATTATAGCCTAATTAACGGAATAAATACTAAATAATTCTTATAATAATTCATTAATAAAGTTCAACATAGGGCACGCACTGTAATGTAAACCATATTTACAGCGATATAGTCAGTTTTGGAGAACAATTACGCGCTATCCAAAGAAACAAACCGCAGATAAATGTTTTGCGATGACGATACAGTAGCTGTCGGCCAAAAGAAAAACGGTGGCACAAAAGATTAAACGCTGTAAATTCTTTTTTCATTTTTAATAATTCTTTATGGTCACTTCATTTACACATTTATTTGTTTACAATACAGCAGTACACGCACACCAGACGTTTGTTTAACCTACTCCTCCTCAGCTAAATCCTCCTCGGGCGCAAACCTTTTACCCGGGTGTTGTCTCTTCTCCTCGCCATGACTCTTGTTAATGTTGTCTAAAAAGTCGAGCAGCAAACTGGTCTTGCTGCAGCTCGTAGGGTCCAATACGTCACACGGACTGTTTGTGCCTAAATCCGGACTGGAGTTGTCCAAAAACCGTTTTCCGGGGTGCTGACGCTTTTCCAACTCGGCGAGGTCTTCGTCTCCATCTGCATCCGCATCCCAGTCCCCATCGTCGTCCTCGTCCTCGGGGTGGCGCTTACCTGGGTGCTGGCGTTTGCTGTGCACCACCAGGTAGCGCTTTCCCGGGTGTTGTCGTTTTGAAAGTTCACTCAGGAGCATTACGGGGTTTTCAGAAACGTGTTCCATCGTGAAGCGCTTTCCTGGGTGCTGCCTTTTATGGAGCTCCATGAACGAGTGCATTTCATCTTCGCGTTTGCCCGGGTGCTGTCTCTTTTGAACATCCAAGTACTGTTCATCCTCGTCTTCTTCTCTCCTCCCCGGATGCTGCCGCTTCTCCAAGTCCTCGCTGTACCTCTTACCGGGATGCTGTCGTTTAGTCACCCATTCCGTCTGAGAGGAAAATCCCTCTGGAAAAAGGAATGACATTTAGATTATTCCAAGTAGCTCAAAGTCTACTTTTAATATCCCTTGCGCAATTTACGCACGGCATAAACAAGCTGGAGAAACAGTTTTGCCCGTTTCTCCAGCTTGTTTATGCCGTGCGTAAATTGCGCACAACTGAGTGTAGATGGTGGTTAACGTTCCGTGTATCATATTAAATTGGAAGAACGTTCTTCGCCATTTTCACGTATTAAAACGCATTTTCAAACATTTTATTATGATTATGTATAAGTATCTTACTGGAAATCAACCAAAAGTGCACGTTTAGAACACGCAATGTCCCAGATACCAATGTCATGGGAGTGGGGAATTGAATTGAATAACTTGAAATTGAATATTAAACATTTTAGGTACTTAAAGGCACTATTTTCCAACAAATCACTAGTTTTCTGTAAAATTGATCCAACACATATATATTTTACGCACCATTTCTGCCGTCTTCTTCCTGCATCTTTTTGAGGATGGACCGTAGCAGGAGAGTTTCTGCTCTCTGTAGTATGATGTCGTCTATGGTCCTTCCGTCCCTCTCATCCTCAGCGGGGAGGCCCTGTCCTCCAGACACAGTCAAGTTGCAGACCACGAGAGAAGCCAAGATGAGCAGACATGTCGACTTCATGGTCATTTAGTCGGTCGTCTGCTGGAGAAATAGATTATGATCGATGGGAAATATCAAATACAATATATTAAATGAATGTGGGGCCGAACTCTCTGAACATAGAGCTACACTATATATTTTTTAAGTAATTTGATTCAATATCGAGACCAGGAGTCATCTGTCTTTCTTAATTGACGTGTAAAACAATCGGATGAAAAAATCAATTCCAGTGCAAATTGCAACTTGTTTCAGCTTGTGCCAAGAGCAACATTGTTAAAGCTGACTGCAATAATTTCATTCGGACCAGTTATAAGCCCTTATAAAATCAAGACAATCAACACAAAAAGAGCCAATCTACTTTGGAAATAAATGCAAAGATTTCACCGCTGCAGCATTTTAAACTTACTTCACAGAAAGATAAGAAGTAAACATAACTGTCTAAAAACAAAAACTCCGAGATAAAGTTGAATAACGCATAACAAATCTACCCAGATATGATGAAGCGGAGCCATTAACGCAACATATAGACATATTTACGTTGTATAAGCGTTTATTCTATAGTGCGCCAGACTCACCTTGGAAGAATCCAAAGTCTCCTCTCTCCCAGCCTCTGTTGAGCGCACAGTGAGGATAGTTGCTCTCAGCCTCTTGCAGCAGTTGGTGACCCGTAAAGGCCGAGTCTGGAGGTATGAGCAGATAACTTTCCGTCTCAGCATTTATACTTACCGGTCACTGTCGTCATACCTACACCGGAGTCATTTTTCAGGATCCATCGTCCCCACTGATGTCACCAAGTCGTGCGCAACTGGATGTGCTGAGTGATCGCCCTATGGAGCCCGCTGCCCAATTTGTCATTTGAAAAACAAATCAATGCATAAGATAGACAGCAGGCACTACTACATGACTGGATAAGATGAATCCATGCGTAAAAAATGTGATCTTTAGACTATCCTAGTCGAGTTTTCAAATCAATTTTCTCCATATTGAGTAATCATTTGGCGTAGATGCATATTGTTTTATTTATTCATATGTTTTTATACTGAATATGACGGTTCATACAACAGGCTTCTATTTGATCGTATGGCTGTTTGCCACTCAGACGACATACTAATCTAAAGTTCTCCAATGTGGCGCCAGTAAGGGCTGCAGATAGATGCTTTCATATTTTTCATAAATACCCTAAGGTCACAGGACTCAGGAGGGAGAGTCGAATCCACCTGGTTCTTCTGAGCTCACATAATACACTTTCTGGTCACGATGCAAGACAGCTGAATGTATCAGAGGGGGATCTACACAGTTTTACATAGAGTGGGAGCAAGGTATTTTGACTGTATGTATGTTATAAAGCAACCAGAAAGACAAAATATGGTGACATCTGAAGCCAGATGTAATGCTTATTAATGTGATTCGTCAAATTCAGTGGTGAAAAGTAACAATACATTTACTCCAGTACTGTAAAAGTACAAATAAAAATTCTTATTCTTGAGTATTTTCATTTTCTGGTACGTAATACTTCTACTCCACTACAATATTGTACTTTTTACTGCATTACAACTGGAGTTTCTGGTAATTTAGCAGATAAAATCTTTTCACAAAAAAACAAAAAAAAACATGAACTTTAAAGGTAACATTTTACAATAAGTTAGACAATATTTTAATGCATTGTAAAATATTTAACTACCCAACTATATGTACAATTAGAACTTAGAAGCGATTGGTTGATTAATCGATTTATTTAACACTCCATCCAGGTAACTCCATTCAACTGTCTTTTTCTTTGCAGAAAAAACGTGTCAGTATTAGCTTGAGACCTCCCCAAAAGCACACATGGATCACATGGACGTGGATGTAAAGACGTCAGGTCAGTGGTGGTCGGTGAGTTCACTTGAGTGATGTCAGGACTGAGCTGGTCTCACTCATGAGTAGTAGAGATTTCAACTTTAAGCTGTTGGTCACCACTGAACTAAAGTATACTTCTCCAATCCAAATCCCACCAAAACTGCCTGTATGAAACTGAAAAAAATGAAATGTGTAGATCTATCCTTGTCCATTACTCACAGTCAAATCCCTCCGCTGTCTCAGTGCGAGTATGCAGGAGTTCCTCCAGTAATTGCTGAATCTCAGTGTGAATTGAATTGACCGTGTAATGCTTTAATTACTTGCTTTCAATGTGCAGTCATGTCCAATGCGTCAAGCGAGTTTTAGACTCCCGCAGAGCCTGCAGTCAAAAAACATCAACATCACTAGGTACAGTGTGCTTTATGACAGGTTTTTATTGAATATTTTAATACATCTTCAGCTCATCTTTAGCTATAATATTATAGCTGTTATTTTTCTTTGTGAGAAAATGATAGCGATCTCTGTTTGACATTTTCTGTAATGTTGAAATAAAAATGAAGTTGCATCAATATCGTCTCAAAAGTTGAGGTTTGTGACTGCATTCAACTTTTAGTTAATGTCTGCAGTTAAAGCATGTTAAAAAAAAAAGAGTGTTTTGCTTATTGCCACCAGCTCTCTTCTCAGTTAAACTCAGTTACAGTATGAAGTAGGACAAATTATTATTATATCTGCGCTGCATTGCTTCAGACGAACACAGAAAGTGACAGCGGCACAATTAACACATACTTTATCCCATCTGTACGGGAATCCACCGTCTTTAGTCCGTCATGCATATCCCTTCCTCCCTATTAGGCCAAGTGTGTAAAGACATGCTCAAAAGGAACCAATTAATTCCCCCAGAGAATGTGATGCATGTTGGATTTTAAGCAGGTTAAAAGGCCAGCATGAGCTGAGTGAAAGTGAATCTGTTCGGTGTGCGTGGCGCCCTGAGGCTGAAGATATAGAACATTTAAAGCAGATGGAAAGATTGCTGCAGGTGTAGCAGCATTTCTGTGCTCCCTTTTTCTTCCCTTTTCATGTAAGGCACTGATTTCAAAATCCGCCCTTTTTTATTCTTGGTTCTTGATTGACTCTCACTCTTCCTTCGCATCTTTCAGAGCTGGGTAGTCATAACATTTAGTACATTTAGGGATTATTTTATGTAAGAGGACAGTTTCAGTATACAAGCTGTGCGGTGGGAGAAAACATACTAACACTCATTAGTCCTCTGTTTAATTATATATCTTTTAAAAGTCTTGGTAAACTTCTTCAATGTAAAGGAAGTTTTCTGCAATGCTTTGCTACATGTCATCCTGCATGTTTACCCAGATTAATGCTGTACACATCAGGAGCCTGTGTCACAAAGATCAGCAGCTCTTTGGGTTTTCAAATGTGTCAGAAGATGGCTCTCTTGTAACCGGGTTAGATCACCATGGTAACCCATGCTGCACAGCATCCAGCCTCAGGGAAGCAGGGCGTTTCACAAAGGTAGACTTTGACTATGGCTCACATCAAACTAAGGCTACGTTCACACTGGAAGCCTTAGTGCTCAATTAGGGTTTATTGCTCGGATCCGATTCATTTGTATGGCTGGTCACATTATTTTTTAAAATGTGGCCATTATCAGATTCCAGTTTGAACTCATACGCAAAATAACAATGACGTTGCACGCAGCACGCTGTCGTTCGGACGTAAACGAGGAGGCCACTGAATTCAGTGTTTTATGATTTAATTTCTAAGTTGATGTTAACGAACACCGTCCCTCCACTGACTATCTCCATTACCTTCCAAGTTAGTATTTACAGAGTGAGTCAATTAAAGAGTCCCTGTTGCCTGCCTCCCCAGTGTGCAGCCCATGAGACATTTTCCTCAGTAGCTTGATGCTTAATGATCCCCTCAGCATTTAGTATAAATCTAGCTCTTTCAGTACTGGGAAGTCAAAGGCAGCTGTGGCACACATACAAACACACATACACACACACACGCACACACACACACACACACACACACACACGCACACACACACACACACACACACACGCACCTAGACGGGCAAGCCAGTTTAGACATTTGACTACAGATGAAACTTTATTGGAGGAAACTGGTTTCTACACGGCAACAACAATAAGACAAATAATGTACATTATTGTATCCTCGTTAAATGAAACTTAAATTACTTCAAATGCCATCGCCTGACAAACTCTGCCATGTATTACTCTGATTATCATTCTGACATCATTCACATTCCTCCTCAATTTAATTTCCACAGGGTGTTTTGGTGAGTGTCAGATTGACAGGAATTTCATCAAGCACGTTGTGATCTGAATTTGTTTCACGCTATCTACTTTTTTGTGATTCACCCAAGAAGCACGAGAGCAAAACAATCTGCGGTGGATGAGCTTAATCCTACGAAACGGACATATCTGGTCCTCTTCTCAGACGTGATGACACTGCTGAGTGGTGGCTTTTTTTTTTCCCCCAAACGATGAGCAGAGTTGTGATAATTATCTGTTGGTTCGTCACCAAGAGTAGTCATCTGGCCTATTGTTAATATAAACATATTTATTAGAGCAGGTTTAAATGAACAATTATGTGGTTTTGGTAAATCAACTATAACGTTTATACTGTTCAAAAACCGTATGGTGAACAATGCCTCTTATAATGCAGCTCCAAAAGCACACAGAGACGCATCCTCTCCTGACATACTGCTTAATAATTCTCCAGTATCTTTATTTTTTTTCAGTGCTTGGAATGAAGGATGTTTTGGTTTCACCAAAACAGATGAGCTCACAAAAGAAGAGTCGATAAAAAGTCCTCACAAAGTTGAGTGGAACTCACTGAAAGTGGAGAGTGGATCTGTAGACGGGTGAAATCCAACACCTCTGTTTCAGACACCTGAGAGGGGAAAAACAGCCAGAGGTGGCGCGTTGAAAGACAAGACATCTGAGGGCCGTGTAAGAAGCGGAGAGTAGCAGACGGACAGGATGAGGGGCAGACACTGTGAAACGAAGAGACACAAACAAATAAATAAACAAATGGAAAAGTGAGTGCGTATGGATGACGTGATCGGCCAAAAGTGACACAGGCCTGACAGGGGTCACTGCGCTGGGGAATCAGTGACAGCTTACAGGGCGCACTGGTGGATACGGCTGGCAGAAAGGGTGTGTGTGTGTGTGTGTGGTGTGTGTGTGTGTCAGACTCCGCTTTAGTGGCCAGCTTGTTGTTTTTGCGTCCTAATATCATGCAGAAATTTAAAGGAAAGTTTCTCAGTTGCGATTATTTCCAGTTGAAATATTGTGTCAGGTTCACTGCTGTGCACGATTTTGTTGAAATGGATTTCTTACGACTGTTTCTTTTTCAATAGACACGTTTTTGGGATATTTAGAAGAAAATACTGTAGATTTTATTTTAACCGCTGTGATATTGTTGTGTTAAAAAAGCATGCGAGGTGATTGTTTGCCTTTTTATGCTCCGTCACAGAGCTGTGCCGCCCGAAAGGTTGAAGCTGTTGGAGAATTGTCTTTGACCTGCAGTGCTTACTGGGTGTCCAGATTAAAATCATGGGAAAGGAGGAGATGAGGGACGGGGCAATTTGCGTCAGAGTTTATATTTTCCGGCAATATACTCGTAAATATCAAAATGGGTTCTTAAAGGGCTCACACAGTGGGTGATTTTACAGAAGCCTGCAGCTGTTCAGAAAACACAGTCACAAGACCTTGATCCATCGCAGAGAGAAGAAAATCCTGCACACTGCAGCTGCAAAATGGCTGTATGAGTCTGTGGCAACAAGTGGACCAACGTACCCTGCAATCCATGGCATGATGTCAACAATGTCACCAATAAAATAAAATAGAAAACCATCTTTTATTTGAGGCTGCAATTTGGACACAAATGAAGAAAAGCTCTTCAAGTTTCAAGTTTTTTATTGTCCTCTGCACAGCAATTACAGAGAAGTCGTTGGCAATGACAATCTTAGATCTCAGGCTCCCTTCAACAGTGCTTATTTGAATATGTGTAAAAAGAGGGAGGAAAAAGAATTGTTAAAATATAGCAATATAACCTTATCACAGTAGGATGTTGCCTATTTAGCCTTCACATGCATATTTACAAAAGTTTTATTCTTTTCCCACAAGTGCCAAGTCCAGAAATAGCGGTCATGAGTGCCATTAGATATCAGAATATCCTCTCTTGTGATTTTTTTTTTGTTGCCATTTTGTGCCGAGGAATCTAAAATCTGTACTTAGACACTGAGAGCTGGGCTTGTTTCTGTTCCCATATTGCCTAATGCCTTATTTCCTCATTTTTCATCACACAGAACAGCTAGTCAAAGTCACAATACACACACACACACGCGCACACGCACAGTAGAAGAGAAAGAGAGTATTTTGCATTATTTATTTTCAGATTTCATCTCTCTTTAGCTGTGTGTCTGTTGCCCTGAGAATCCCATTATCTCCCAATAACCTGTGAGGCGCCTGTGTGTTTCTTCAGCCGGAGACCATGATTAGTGCACTACTAGCACATGCTACGGCTCACTTATCATCACGCTCCCTCTCCCTCCCTCCGTGTCTGTCCTCCCTCGTCTTCGCAGCCCTCCGTCACTGTCAGCTAGTGTCTGGGACCAGCCGTAATCGTGCTAGATTGAGTTGATCTTTCATTCCACGATGGGCTGAAATGGCCGATTTGAGGTTTTAAATATTTAATTCCTTCAGGAGTAATGAATGGGAAAATATTTCGGGGGGAAAAAAGTTTTATAAGGAATCCCTAATTGGAGCACTGCAGAAAAAAATATCCATCTTATCAAGCCATTTTGTCTATAATTGAGTCCGAAAATCCCTAATTTCTTAAAACAATTGTAAAAGATATTATTTTAACCTGTCAGATTTATAATCATACTGAAATTGTAATTTTTATCAGCTTTATTTGTATTGTTCTAAGAAAGTGACACTTTTCCGAAATTAAGAAATTGTTCAACCCAGTCGATTTGTTTGCAAAACAGACTGAAACCATCCAAAAGCCCTGCAGAGATATTGACTTATTTTAATAAACTATGACTTTTATGACTCAATAACAGACAAATTGGCTTGTTAGGATTGCTGGTCACGTGACTACTTCCATGTAAAAAGGGTTGCTCGTCCATGAACCCACTGAGAATTATGATAGATGCTGCTAGAATATGTCCACCGAACGTCTTACTCTGCTCCTCTGATTGGCTTACCGTGATACACTACCCTAACCAATCTCACTCCTCATGCCTAAACCTAATCACATCTAGCATCTACAGAGAATTATCAGCCGACTCTGCAGTCCCTCTCAGCTATACGGAGCTTTTTCTTTCAGCTCATTGTGTTCGTCTTCCAGCCAGCCACTTCAGTTCTGTTTTGGTTCGCTCTTTTTGTTGTTTTCAGCCGCAGCAGGCAGCTGTTTTCAGTGACAAAGTCAGACTGTTACCAAATGGTAGACAGCGGTTAAAGATCCACATATTTCCCTCCACACTTAAAAGGGAATACATATTTGACTTACATGTGTCAGATGGTCAGAGACACAACTCTAAATGAATGCTAATGTTGCTCCATATCTGCTGGGTGTGTTCAGAAGCAACTGCCAACACGTTTTATCCACATCAGGCTTTGTGATAGTATCAGTGTTACAAATTGTTTCTGCTGCCCCCGAGTGGCAAACATAATCAGTTATTGTAGGTTTAAAAATTGTGTTTAACTAATATCAATCAGAATTTGTTCTTTCTTTGTTATTTGGTCTATTTTGTTTGATACAGAAAAAGATTGGGAAATATTATCTCCTAGTGCTCTGACTTGAAATGTGATACATTTATCAAAGCTTTTTATATTCTCATCCTCCCTGATCACATCACAAGTGCGTTAGTCAGCAGTTTGTTGATCCTGGTTTCTGTGCTTTTAGTCACTCTGTACTTATCCTACAATATCTAACTTCAGATTTACGAGCCTCCAGACATTATAGAGGTTTAGACTTTCAAACCTAAAGCACTACAGGGCTACATTATCCTTCATGAGGCCACCCTCAGAATATTTAACATCCACCTCGGAGAGATCCAGTATTTTCCGGCGTTTGTGATCCTCAGTGGCTGTGTGGGAATGTGTGAGGATGTAACAGCATAGTGATGTGCTACTGGTGTATCACTATCAGCACATGTAGAAAGATGTAACTGCAGGTGTTTTACCTTCACATGCAAACCATCCATCTTGTGTAGGTAACCAGGAGGAATCGCAAACACGCACAGAATCCTTCTCTGGTACCCCACTCTGAACATCCTTCAGCTTAGTTAATCTAATATCTGGGGAATGGTAGACAGCTGCAAAGCATATTAAAAGTATATTTATCACCAAATGTAAATGCCACAACATGCAAATGCTATCTTCCCCCCTGCATAGAATGAAACACAATGAGCCTCTTAAATATTTATTTTTAGAGAAATGTAAGAAAGTATGTCTGGGAGCTGCAGTGGGTAGTAACACTGTTTTCAGTCAGCGTTTTGTTATAATGGGCTGGATGTTCAGGTGAAATGGGCCAGTAAAATGGAGAGCTAAATGAAGTCAGTCCCTGTCATTTTAAGCATCAATAAATTAACTTCACCTAAATTCAACTTCTTAAGTTGTTTCACTATTAGGGCTGCACAATATATCATTTTGTATCGTCATCGCGATGTCAACTTACTGTCTAGTGTGTGCGCTCAGGGACTTTTTTTGAGTTAGTTGAAAGAGAGTAAGGTATCAGTAGAAAACTGAACTTTGAAATTGAACTATCATTCTTTTTTTTTTTTATTGCTGCCTTTTGTGTTCAGTTCAATGTTCAATTTGTTGGAATTAGTTGCAAATATTTCCTTTAATTTTTTTTTTTAATTCACCAAGCAATTTGTTGTATTTCAGTAGTATACTGAAAGCATCAGAAAGGCAGGACTGAGCACACTTTAATATATGTTTATTCATTTGCAAGTAATATCATTATCGTGATATTCAACGGCGTTATCGAATATTTTCCTCATATCGTGCAGCCCTAGATATTATTACTATTACTTCTACTACGTATAGTACTAGGCTACTTCTCCCACTATTGTTGCTTATGAAGACGTGTGACTTGACTTGAGACTTGCTTTGACGAGACGTAACTTGGACTTGTATTGACTGACTTGAGAACTGCCATGGACTTGGCAGAAAATATTAAAACCTGAAAGTAAACATAAAATGTACGGTCATGAGCAATTTTTCTGAGTTTCTGTACTGTAACAGCAGGTATTCAACAATTTGCTTCGTTTCCCTCCCTAGTTCTGCCATCTTGTCTGTCAATGAGCAAACAAGCACACACCATAACCCCTTTTTTTTCGTGCTTTTTTGTTTTGTTTTAGCTCTCAATCATAAGGTGGACTTTAGGGAGGCATGCTAAGGAGTGCTTTGTTGTGTATTTGTAGAGCAGAGTGCGATCAGCTCTTTATGTCTGCCCCGGCGGTCGATCGGATAGGCTGTGTGATTGACGAGCTCGATGAGCAACACTTAGATCAAGATCTGATGTAACCCATCTGAAACGTCCCCCAATTTACGCCACGCATAAAGGGCAAAGATGGCTCAGGCCAGGTGAGCTGAAGAATGACAGAGACAATCAGAGACAGTCCAAGAAAAGGCTCCCATGTGAAACCAATCCAAGTAGCGAAAATGAACCTCCACACAACTAGAATAAAAACTCTGTCTCATGTGAAACCTTACTTGGCTTTATGACAAAAAAAAATGGGCAATCTATTCAAGACCGAATTAATGTCAAGTTGTGTTAGCCCACTGTTTATCCACACATACACAAGAAAAAATTGCGTTATTCTGCTGTCTTGTTCAGGGTGTCTCATGCTTGGAAAGACCACCTGGAAATCGAATCACAGAGGAACTCCCTTAGATGCTTGAGTGCAGCAGCAGGTGGTATTGACCTATTCCCAAGAGACAGCAGAAGGGAAGGTGCTGTCTGCTCTGTCAGTTGTGGTGAGGGTCCAGCCGGAAAACAATACTCCACATCTTCATTCCCTGTCACTACCGAGAGACATGGGCCTGTATCAGTACTAATAATGTTGTTTTCATTATGTTAGGGTCAAATGAAAGCGCAACCAATTAGGTCACAACTATTGTTCTCCTGCTGCATCTTTACTAATGAGGTTGGGTTCAGTTTAGGCTTGCTGTCATTTCATTTGCTTTTGTCATTCCATCTGAATTTGGACCATATTGTTTCACTCCGACATCAGACAAATTTGTGGTCTGCTGGGACGACAACACAGCCGTTGTTTACAGTAAAGAGCAGCACTGACAGGGTCATCTGTTCCACCAACCTAATTGTCCGCAGGCGAGGATGAAGATGCACTGTTCTCTCAGCAAAGTTTGGAGAGGTTGTAAAGGTCAGACTGCAGAGAGTTGATCTAAGTGGCAGACATTGACAATCGTGTCTTGTTGCGATTGAACTCTTGTCACAGCTACGTAACGGTCGTACGGCCTTTTGAAGTCAGATGCAGGACGGGCACATACAGTATTCATCAGAAGTACCACGGTGCTTTAACTGAAGAAGTTCTCTCAAGAGAAACATTATATTTTAAATTCAAAGACGTTCCATGTGTGATGGAGAAAAAATGGTTTTACTGAAAAGTATATATTTTTGTCATTAGCGAGCCAGTCATTAGCTACATTTTTCTTGAAATTTGCTATTAGACAAATGGAATTGTCTTTTACAAACGAATCTTTGACAGTTTATCGCTCACTACCTACTGTCTTCTGTACCCTGTCTGTGTCACTCAGCCCCAAACCCATTGGTTCCTACTAAAGATGTAAAACTTTTAAACTGCTGAAGCCTGTAGTTGGATGAATATGTAGTTGAAATATTGTGACCCCCTGACCTTCTCATGCACAACAATAAGGTTTATATTGTTTGAGTATAATTTTCGAACAAATGTTGAATGGATTGCCTTGAAATTGGTACAGACATGCATGTTCCCCTCACGAGGAATGAAAAAAAATTTATTTAAATAAACCTTAATATTCATGAAAAAAGCTTGGATGTGAAAAAACCCTTTATTTTCAGGAAAAAAGCTTGGATGTGAAAAACTAAATATTCTTGAAAAAAGATTGGATGTGAAAAAATACAACATTTTTTCATGAAAAAAGTTTGGATGTGAAAAAAACCTTAATTTTCATGAAAAAAGCTTGGATGTTAAAAAATACAAACATTTTTAATGAAAAAAGCTTGGATATGAAAAAAACCTAATAGTCAAAAAATATTTCATGTTTCATATATGCGTTTCATATGATGTGTAAAATCTATCAGCGTTTACCGTTTAGATCGAATATGAATGAAATGCTTGCAGAATCCGTATTTGTATTTGTATTGTTGATTTAATGTGTGAACGAGCGATGTAGAGAAGGTCACATAAAGCTCAATATTAGCCTGTAATGTGTAATATACTGTTGGAGTGGTAAGCAGGTCTATTGTCTTTGGATATTTGGGGAGTTAGGTGGTCCGTGAGTGTTTTTTTATTGGTTAAGTGGTCCTTGGTCTGAAAAAGTTTGAGAACCCCTGAATTAAGTAAATACATTTGGTGTACCGTTAGACCGGTAGGTAGAAGGTTCCCAAGGCAGTTGGGGTGATATTAGACTGGAGAATGGAAAAAAGGATGTGAATAACTCAAAATAAAGAATTCCCCTCGTTCTGGTTGAAGGAATATGTCACCCAGGGCGAAAGTGTGGCTTATTTATGTGTTTTATACATCAATGGAAGTCTATGGTAAAAAGAAATAAACTACAGTATATCAAACTTTAGCTACACAGGACATTTTTGTTAGTAGGATCAGCTCATTGTTGGTATTTAGTCTTTTCTTTTGGGATTTGTTTACAAAAACAATCATCTGCATATTCAGGACTTTAGATGGCACCTGTATCTCTGAAACAACATTATTTGAAGATGGCTACTCATAATAAAGACTGATTTGGTTAGCGCCTTTTGTATAGTTGAATGAGTTGGGTATGTTCTCGTTAGGGACAGGAAGTTAGGATGGGGAAGACAGATGGGATCTCGTCACATGTGAGCCAACTGAATCACAAAATAATTTTTACTTAGGCCCTTTGTTGCTCTTGAGACACTATTGAGCTGCAAATAAAGTAAGTTGATTTCACTAAAAGGGCCACTGAAGAAAACATAATGGTGTGGTGATTGTGGCGTGGGTGGCTTCCATATTGTTCCCTACTACAGCAACAAACTTTTCCACAGGCATGCTTATATAGCCACGCACACACACACACACACACACACACACACACACACACACACACACTCATGAGATTGATGCTATGAATGAGATGATACGTTTCTTTTTTTTCCAGAAATGCAGAATCTAAATAACACAGCGATCAATTCGTTGGCTCAAACTGACGCTCAAAATGAATTATGTCGGTGGTGTCTTGTTTCCTTGTGGCTGACCTATTCCCCTGTCTATTCATGATGCAGTTATTCCCATGAGGAAAAAAGTTCAAATGTCACATTAAAAATAAATCCTGATCCTGTCAAAAAGACCTTTAGTATTCCTGCCATGTTTCGTCTCCTTCATCACTTTTCCCTGCTGCTTCCAAACCGTAGGGATCTTTATGTTTGTTGTTAAATCACTTAGTTTGACGTATTGAGTGAATAATGGATTTTGCTGTAAAGTTAAGGACACATAGGGCAGGGCAGATGATTCTCTGCAGGTTCTATGACTTAGCTTTCACAGATAATAGCTTTGTGATATGGTCTGGTGCTCAAAGACCAGAGACTTCCAAGTCTTTCACCAAAGCTGCACTCTGCACCCGTCCACTGAGATTGATTCTCGGTCTGCTGTCAAAACTCTGATGGACTTTTGTTAAGAGCAGTTGGAGAGTTGAGATGAGGGTTTTCAAAAACACACTTAGTGTCTGTTTCACTCTAATTGTTTTCAGCTAAAAAGGAGATAGATTTTTTTGAAACAAATTTTAAGAGTAAGTCTGACTTAATTATGTGTCCGTTTTAGAACATGTGTGTCGCAGCATATCTGACACACAATACATGCAGTATTCTTTGTTATTTACTTGTCTAACAGAGAGGAAAGGTCTAGATTTCATGCTGTTGTTTGACCAGCCTCGAGTCCCCTGCACCATCCTCTGCCTCCCTGGCCTCATGTCTGAGCTCCCTGTCAGACGCCCCCGTCCCTGTCCTGCTGCCCTGCCACCCTGCCAACCGGACGCCTGCCTGCTGCCACACTGATGGAGCTGAGAAACAACGAGGCTGACAGTCATGCTGACTCAACAGCCCCAAATGGGTTCTCTAAAGACACCCTTAACCTCTGAATGAACAGTACCTACACGATTAACACCCCCTGTTTTGCCTCCATAAGTAGGAAAAATACCAGGTTTGGAGACTTATGCTACAGAAAGTTTGTGTTATATCTGCCTAGTGTGTATATATACATATAGATATCCAGAAAAAAAAAAAAAAATTTTTTTTTATTGAAACACAGATGCAAGCCGTACAATTAAGGCAATATTTGTCGTTCCATTTTAATTTTATTTAACAAGCATCCCTCCCCACCTCCCGCCCTTCCCTTGGAGGTCCATAAGTTCAACACAAGAGGACAGTAGTATGAGAAAAATAAGCAAAGTAGAAAATGGAGATGGCCTTTTAAATTAATTTTAGTTCAATCTTTACCACCTTCTGATTATTTTTAACAATTGAAGTATGCATTAAAATGAAATAATAGTGTTAATAACAACAATAGGAACAAGAAATACAATGACATAAACAATGATATTAATTAAAGTCAACAGCACGATGGATGGCAAAAATGTTGACAGTCAACATGTTATGGAGTGTGTTTCAATCGTGTTACAATGTAATTACATAACACATTTCCTTTTGCTAGTGTTGTAGATTCATAGAGTATATGGGTTTCTAATGCTCAGGGACATCTCTTAAATGAAATTTATAAAAATAATAATATTGCAACTCCTCTCATATGCTCGCCATGACAAACTCGGTCAGATTAAAAGAGATCTTGATTGTGTGCCTCCCTGCTATCTGCTGAATTTCTTCAGATAGATTCCCCTAATAGATATTTGAAAGCGTTAATGCCAAACACATTTCTTTATCTTGTATTTGAATCCAGTCTTTTGAGTCTATCCCTTGCACTATAATTAATTATGTTTCCGAAGAGATTAAGAAAATAATGTAATCCTCTTGATGAGGTTTAGTTAAAGACTGTAAAGATATGTTTGTGATTATGAGTTATATTACAAGGGGATCTAATCAAAGTCCCAAGAATTTATATAAAAAAAAGAAAAATGATCTATATAAATGATTTGTGTGC
Organism: Bovichtus variegatus; assembly: GCA_943593645.1. Taxonomy (NCBI): domain Eukaryota; kingdom Metazoa; phylum Chordata; class Actinopteri; order Perciformes; family Bovichtidae; genus Bovichtus; species Bovichtus variegatus. Next base: position 1,993,371 of record CALSCE010009645.1, on the reverse strand, counting down.
ATTTTAGTATGTGTGTAGCTCTTGCTTACGGTCTTCACTGTGGATGGAAATGAGCCTAATTAACTTTTAGCCCTTTGGTCTTATACAGGCTATAGGAGGATGTTGTTTTTCTAAGCAGGGATGTAACACACACACATGCACACGCACACAGCAGTCATCACCCATAAATCTGTAATTATGAGTATCATCTATGTAAGCAACATTCAGTGATCTTGAGCTTAGCTGATGACAGTAGTGTGTGTTTAAAGAGTTTCTTTATAATACATGAGCAGTAATTGAGGGTCTTCACTGTTAGGTACGCTTACATGTAACTATTAATTAACAGGGTTTACTGACAGCAATTTCCACCCACATATGGCTTTACATTCACGACAGAGGGAAAGAGCCAATCAGGATCTTGTATTGTCTAGAGGCAACAGTATGATATCTGCAGGAGAGAATTAAAGAGATAAAGATAGCTGTGTGTGTGTGTGTGTGTGTGTGTGTGTGTGTGTGTGTGTGCCACAGTGCTGTGGGCTGTAATAGAAAGGAGAGAGCATTAGGCACACTCAACACTGAGGCAGCAGGAACTTGCAGCACAACTCCACAGAGTCCTCTCCATCTGTAATCAGCGGAGTGAGAGGGGAGTCACACCTTCTTTTTCTTCCACACAAACAATCATTGCTTCTCTCCCGCCTCTCCTCTCCCATGCACAGACTGCTAGGCAAGGGGATTTTCTTTTAATCTTTTAATGTAACGCGGGTTTATTAAAGTGTGCCTTACATTCAGATACATAGAACAACAAGAAATCTGCAGAAGAGTATAAGAAAATGCATCATTAAACAGCAGGAATGTGCAGAGCAATTCTTTATTGTGAGGCCAGTCTAGGCAGGAAGCTAGCTTCAAAAATTGAGAAGCTCAAAAAAAATGTATCCCAAATATCTGTCTGCTGTGACATCAATCAAAAGTGACTCGTGAGCAACATCTCGCTCCTACGCGTCACCTCCCAAACTGCGTACTTCACATTTAACCATAAGCCTGCAACTCTAAACTCCTCTCTACGCTTCCCATCCCACCTATCCTTCTCATTTAACTTTCCACTTGCCGTCTGTCCTACTCCTCTGTCCGCTGGTCTCAGCAGGGTTTTCTCTATTAAAGGATTCATCGCTGTGCCGATGGTCGTCCCCTAACCCTGAAGGAGCCAATTCATGAATAAATGAATAGAACTGGCAAATGATAACAAGATTGCTCATTTTGTGTGTGTGCGTGCATGCGAGAAGGTGTTATGGATCTGCACATCTTAAAACGTATAACACACACATGTACGCATATAATTGCTAATAGGTGGAGCCTCCTACTCTCTTCCCCTTTAATTGACCAAGTAATTAGGCACTGAATGGAGGAGGTGTTAGGCAGCTGTCATTGGGAAGGTCAGAGCTGTCACCCGTGTGTTAGCAATCACTTGTGTGTGTATCTAGACACATACATGTATTTGTTGTGGTGTGCTTTTCTGTGCGTGTGCATATAGAGACAAAGTCAGGTAGCTTTGCCATCCTGATGTGCCGAGACTTGACTCCGAATAAATCTGAACAAACGAGATTCTTGGAGAAGATTTCCACCTCCTGTGAAGTGTTTTTCATCGAGACTGAGAGTGAGCATACAGAAGTTCTCTACAGCCAGGCGCCAGCTGTGTTAGTTACATGAGGGCGTCGTAATCTCCGTTGATACCTGAATGTACATTTTACATTTATTTATAAGAGACTAGTACAGATAAATATTGACAGTTGCAGAAGCAGTGTCCGATGTACTGTACACGTACAACTAGCTTAATCTAATATCCAACACCAGTCCCTTTCTAATAATAGACACATTTGTATCATATTGTTGTTCATGCACTCAGCTTGAAGAAGTATTAGAAGCAGTAGTATAAGTACTAGTAACGGTAGTAGTAGTGTGGAAGTCATGGTGAATGAAGGTGCTAAGACACTGTTGATATGTCTTCTTCTCCAATACACTGCAAATGTGGCTTTTAATTGCCCTCAGCAAGACTTCAGCTGAGAACTTTAATAAGACTGAATGTGGCTTAAACCCAAAGTGGCATGTCCTATTAGAACAACGTAAGGCGAATAGTAAATCTCAGTGTGTCACTCGCACAGACTGAAACGCATTAAGCCTGTCGGCCTGTCGCCCAGGCAATCACCGAAAATTGTGAAAGGGACGAAAAGCAGGTATTATCCTCCTTCCTGCTCATTTCTGCTGTGTTTGACTGATCATTTACATTTAATTTGATCAGTGTAAGATTTAAATAAGATAAATTAGCTGCAACTTCACAGCTTAGCATTAGTTTGTGAAAACGTTTGCCTGCTGTTTTTGAGGACAAAATAACAAAGCTGAAATTTAAGCAGTCAAGAGGATGACTTCTAGGAGATTTGTTTGTCTAGGAAGCTTATCCATTTTTCTTTTTTTAAAGTAATAGTTTGACGTAAGAAATAAGCTTATTTGCAATTATTGTGCAAACAACCATGAGGATACAAACTCAGAACATCAAGAATCTTGCAAGTACATTAGCTTCAAATAGGCCAAACCATGTTAAATGCAGTACTCATGTCTGTCCGTTAAATATGAAGCTACAGCTAGGCGATAGTTAGCGTATCTTAGCATAAAGAAACAGGGAAACGGCTAGCCTGGCTCTGTCTAAGGCGAACAATATCTGCCTGTTCTTTAACTTAGTATTTTGTAAAGATTGCTAAATAGGGGATTTTTTAGACAAACTATCGCCTTTAGCTTCAGATTGAATGGACAGACATAATGCGGTATCGATCTTGAAGGACACCTTTGCTGTGTTTCCTCTTTGCTTGACATCACACATTAGATCATCAGGTTGTTTTAACGGCTTTTCTGCAAACGTATGGCAATTTAGATCCTAGGAATCACTATTTAATTACCTAATCCTTGAGGTTTACAGATTACACCCGCATAGTTGAGTAACGTCCCTCCAAATGCAGTTTGGTGTATAACTTTATGGTGATCTGTGGTTTGATATCTGGTAATGAGGAGCTCACACTGTACTTGATTTGTTGTCGGATTATGTGAGACAAAAAGACTAGGTTGCTACCAACCCTCAACCTTCATTTAAACTGTAATGTAAATCTGAATCACCATCTGGGGTATGTGTCCCAAATCTGTTACTTTTTCTTTCTTAGTCAAATACTCTGTGTGTGTTTTGATTTGGATCAAAAACTAAAATACTTTCCCTTGCACCTGAGAATACAGCAACAACAGACAACAAACGGTAAAATAATCCTAAATATCCGTTTTTTTGTCCATTTCTTTAGTTCCCTCTATCGATTAAATGATCCGTACAAGTAGAATTTGACCAACAATTAAGATTCGACATTCGACTCAGCTTCGAATCGTCTATTGGTCTGATGCCATATTGATCATTTCTGCTCTTTCACAATCGCTCTCATTACTTTATCTCAGATCAATAAGGCACGCCGCTGCTCATTGCAAGCCACACCAGCAATTCTGGTTCTTGCTTTGCACTTAAGGGTTAAAAGCCCATTTAAACCAGTTGGCCGGTAGCTATGTGATACTAACATGATTAACAACAATAAAACATACAGAAAAGCACAAATTAACATATGCTGCCATGATAATTAAAGGGGAAACTATTGCATCTTGCACATCAGCAACATACATTTGCCTGTGCTGAAATTGACTGTTTTGGATAATTGTTCTTGTTTATCTCATGTAGTCAAAGATTTCTCAGGGGCTAAAGGGGACTCATTAATGGAACTTCCTCTCGTCAAGCTTCAGGTATAATATAACTCATACCATGACTCATGCTGTAATCTGAAGTATTTGTATCACAGCCCACCACTATTCCCTGATGATGAGGACACCTATAAGAGCTTGTGGCTGTAAATAAGGTTCAAAGAAAAGCAATTAGTTCTCATCTTCCCAGCATTTCTCAGAATATCTCAGAAGCCTCTTCTCTATTCCATGACTATCAATGACTCTACATCTACTTTGAGAATATTTGGCTTTATCAAGTGTCTTGTCTCAAACCTCGAATTGAAATTGATCACTTAAAAAAGCTCCTAATGGCTCAGCTGTCATTCATTTTCTATTTAAATTGGTATCTGCAGACGTATTATATAAAGATGTAAAGCAGAGAGTACTTTTGCAACCAAGCGAGTTTATGAAGTATTTGGTCATAAACAAAAGTATCGACAAAATTAAGATTCTGACCTCATGGAAGTCAGGGCATCACCAAAGCCTTAAGGATACAGTGTCTGGGAAACATGAACATCTGTAACATTAACAACATTTAGCTGAAAAAATAATGTAAAACTGCTGATGGCGTTTGAGGAAAAATCAGGGGATCACCAAAGTCATTCAGGCTAACGGCTTCAAAGTCCACGTTGTAGACCTGATGGTATCCAACAGAAATATTGGGAAGGTCTTCTCTAGTGTCAGCATTGGCCATAACAGCTGTCAGCCCTGCTGGCTAGCCCTTCCCTTTGAATGCAAATCCAAACAGAGAAATGGCAATTAGCTCTATTAGCATGCTGATCACCGTGGAGATGCAGAAACACTGGCGAGGAGGAGGTGGAGGGTCCTGACCTTATCAAAGAGTGAGCGGCACTGGGCATGATTAGAATATAGAGTCTACGGCCAGCTTTCTTACACAGTCCCCAAAGTCTTTAGAGTTCACCCTCTGGGGACCATGAAAATCTGTACCACATCTCATGTTAACATTTTATTCAGAATCCAAAATGTCAATCCCATGGTGGTGCTAGAGGAAAAGTCAGGGGATCACAATAAATCACTAGGCAATATCCTTTTGGGACTACGTCTGTTTGTACCAGATTTCATTGCAATCCATTCAATAGATATCACAGTCAATGATGTACCTCAGAATCAGCTTAATTTATCTGCCAGGACGAGTACAAGGAATTTGTTGTTGCTGAATGCAAATATGCTGACATAAACATTGAGTGACTAATGTAACAGGTTGCTTTATATACATGACCTACATGAGCATACACCTACCGTATATGCTTGAAACTAAAACCACTGGCTGTGGACAACCAGTCATTAATTGAATAGAGCTCATTAAATCTCGCAATGAAAGGAGAAGCTGTAGTAACTCCCCCTCCGAATGAACAATCACCGCTCTGGAAGGATTACGCTACAGAAACGTCAGACTTGGAAAAACTAAATTTCCCCGAAGCCTAGTTTGACATAACAAAGTTGGAGGCACCAGAGACTTACGACGAGACACACCAGCATCCACCTCAGGCTTTGCAATATTTATGCACATCGGCAATGTAAGTTTGGGGATCAACAGGAAGAACCAATTAGAACATGAGAAAAGGAAATGAGTATAATGATGTTGAGAGGTCAAACGGGGGAACACAGACACATATAGAGCCATATCTCCCTCAGGGTGACCTATGTATGATAGAAGAAAGAGATGTGGTCCCTCAGTCCCCAGGCTTTCCCATGTCGTCCCGCCACCTGTGCCCTCAACAGGCTGGGGATCGATCCCTGGCTGCCCGCCTCCACTTCCATGCTCCGGACTTTTCATTAGGCCCGACCTGCTAGAGTGGATGCTCTAATTGGCTAGTGCCACTGAGAGCCAGCATCCTCGTCTGCCTAGCTCTCGGAGAAAGGACCGCCAGGCATCAGCCGCACACACTAATCTTTCCCATTATCCTGCGCTCTACTGTGGGAGCAGGAAAAACAGCCTGCCTGTGGTTTGTGTGTTTTTGAGTGTGTAGTGTATGTTATATTTAAGCGTGTTTCTGTTTGTGCATAGGCTTTGTTTGAGTCCTTTGGCCAATGGGAGCGCAGGTCTGATCAGATCATGTGAAAAACAGAACATCATTATACCCATCTATGACACTTGTTGACAGCTTACTCTTCAAAGACATGGCTGTCAGAAACACTCAAGCAATTTTTTGTGCTTTACAGGATGTTTTTCACGTGAACTTGCTTTTTCTGCTTAGCACTGCACTTCCTGTTGTGTAAACAACAACAACAACAACTCTGAAACAACCATTAACAGCTTTTAGAGCAGAGTGGTACCTAAATACTGCGAACTACCTATCTGCCATATGTGTCCCTTCATTGAACTGTCACTAGTTCACAGATGCTCTGATGATTCTCACTTGTCATAGGTCTAATTTCATTCCTTAATCATTATGATTAAACATTTAAATTAAAATATTAAAGCAATTTACAGCATGACAATAATCATTTGCAGGGTCAGCTACAATCTTTCATTGCCTAATGAGAAATTAGACTGAACTATTTTTACATGCTCCTCCAACTGCTGTGTGGCGGCTCATTCTGGGGTGGGGGCAACAAACATAAAAAGGACGCTGTAGTTGGAGAGGGTCAGGGCAAGACTCAAAGGTACTAGGAGGGAAAAATGAGAGTAAACAAACCTCAACTTATCTTCCACCTGAAGCAGTTACACTAAAGTTGTATCCTTTATCATCATAATGTTTGTTTTTCGGCCTTAATTCTTATTCTCTCAAAGACACATATGCGTAGATAGCACTGTTATCAGAAACATTAGGTATTTACATGCAAATGTTTACGGATTTCTACACAATAATATGGTTTGCATATCCAAAACTGGTAGAAGGGCTTTATCGAGTGTCTGTAACGATATTGTGCTGTTAACATATGTAAACACATGGATGGGATACTCCAACAAGATCTACGCCCATGCTAGTTGCTCTGTGAAGCTGTGACATTTGGTAATTAGCACTTAACACAAAGTACAGTCGAGGCTAATGGAAATGTTATTAGTTTCGCAATTATTGTCTTGAATTATTGGACAAAATTAGAACTATACCTGATGAAAGCACTACATGATGGACCAAAGTTATCCCAATTCATCCTCTGGGGACTACTACTAATTTCCGTACCAAATGTCATAGCAGTCCATCTAGTGTCTTTTTTTAAATATATTAATACAAAGAATTTGGACTTCGTAGTGGCATTGGAGGAAAAGTAAGGCGGTCATCAAAGTCATTAGAATTTATCTTCTGGGGACAATGAATGTTTGCACAAACTTTCAGGGCAAACCATCTAATAGTTTGGAAGTATTTCAGTCTGGATCCAAGTGGTAGACCATCCCTCGAGCCATGCCACGAGCATAGTGGCCTCCGGCACAGAGTCATTTGAAACAGAGGCACAGCTCACTGGTACTGAAACAGGATAGGGCAATATGTTTCCTACAGAAAACCGACTCTATAACTACATTGATATCTTGTATTTTTTGCTATACAAGGAGGTGTTTTTTAAATTCTTGTTTATTTGGTGTTTGAAACAAGAATGTCATATTTTTGTTATGGAAATTATTGCTTGTTCATACAGTATACTAACACTAACTAACTTCATTCTTTTTTCCTTTGCAATTTTATCTTCCTTAATTTTTCTCTTACAATTCTTCACCAATTGATTTTCCCTGTTTACTTCTCCTTGTTGACTTGAGATATGAGATAACATTCGTTAGCTCACAATCTCACGTTTTCGTAAATTGTGAAAGCATTTAAAAAATGTTTTTAAATCTAAGGATGACCATAACATTATAGATCAATTCGAAATCATTATTTTGTGAAACTCATAGCTGAGGCATCAATTAATGGTCAATATTGTTGACATATTGTTCAGAATATACCAACATAGTTATATTTATTCTACAAAATGAACAAAAAAAGAAAACCTCAACTTTTTTTCAGCCACTAATAGACAACGAGATGTGGATTACTATAACAGTATACCAACAAAGAAATAAAGAAAACCACTATCCAAACCCACAACTGCTCTGAGCTGCATGTGTGTCAATGTTGCCATCTAGTGGAGAGAAATTAGAGCACAAGTACAGCCATCATACAACATCGAACTCATTTAATAGAAATTAAAATGATCATATGAATGAAACATGCACATATGCTGTAGCTAAAGGTTTAAAGTGTAGTTTCTGAGGAGTAACAATCCATGACACAGATTGTGGAGCAATTATTGTCAAAAGGGTATTTGTATCATCAATTGTTATTTACTGATTAAAAATGTACTATGTGACAAAACAGCACTGATGAATTATAACCAATATGTGTCTTTAGATGTTGCAACTCCAAATTGTTCTTCATCTTGCATAGTTGTCCTCGATTCTAGCTTTCTTTATGACTACTGTATACAGCAAATGTGGCATTCTTGCCACAGCCTGTTGAGGCTCAAGAAATACTTTATCTTAGACAGAAAATGCATGTGTTGCAAGCTGTGCACTCTTTACTCATTGTGGGTACAGGCTTTACTTTTATAACCTCAAAGTCAGCTTTTTTTGGTTTAAGTTTGAAACCCCTATTAAGCCGGAAATCAGGGCGCTGATGAAAAGAACGATTCTCGGCACTGGTATTGGAGATACATTTTATGTTGCCATAGCTACTGAGGCTATGAGAAGGAGACCTTGCACTTATTATCCAGAAATGAAACGCTTCTGCCAGCATGTCCTGCTATCCTCCGAGTGGGCGAGAAAACAGAAAGTGTTCAAATTTTCAGTTTTTATTTGAAACCACTGGTACTCTGGAATAACGCATGATGACATTTCGTTTGCCAGGTTTCAAGCTTCTGCATCAAGTGTCTGCTTGCATACTGTGGATATGGATCCCAGAATAAAGTCCCCTATTGATCACTGTATGATAAGTACTGAAGAAGAGATGCTAAAGTGGTTTGAGCGGTCTTTGATTAATAATAGTCAAGGTGAACATTCTTTGTGTCATTTCTTACAGTATCCGCTCTGTCTTTCAGTTGACCTTTCCCTGTCACACTTACCATTGTTGATCACTGAGGCCCACTACTGGATCAGTTTTTAGGAGGAGTCTTGATCAAGGACATCTTGGTAGGGATTGTTGGTGAGGGGAAGAACATGACTTGGTCATTTCTTTCCCCTTCTCACTTACTCAGTCAATCTTTATTAAGGCCACTTTACTGCTCCTATTTCACTAGAGCTCCACCCATATAAACAGTTCTATACAACCAGCCGATATACTTTACAAATTGTTTTTAAGTCAATAAGTTGCACAATAGGCTTTGGTTACACAGTTTCAAATGTTATGTTCTATATGAAAATGATAGGAATAACATAACAGGATATTTTGTTTTGGTATATGACAAACTAATTTTATCCCAACACAGATAACAAGAGAACATAAATATCTCAAAGGCCAAGACATCTGAACAGAACATGCTGTGCCTACCTTTCTTTCAACTTTAAATCTCTGAGGTTTCAAATAGTCACTGCATACAGAATATGGTGTCGATGCCACTCTAATGCCAAAATACCAGTTACCATACATTCAGTTGTATACTTGCTAATTGCGCATCAAGGTTTTCAAAAAAGGCCTAAAAGATTGCCCCGCAGGACTGTTGCAGCAGTCTTTTTTTTTTGGACTGACAGTCCAAAACTATATATATACAGTTTGTAAAAATAAAGTATGTAAAGGTAAAGTGACAGTATAAAAGTAAAGTAAAGACAGTAAAGTCCATCGACCAATTGATCAATCGACAAATTGTTCTGCATTAATTGGAAGCATCTATTAAAGGTACAGGTTGAAAACCGTGAACTAAACCTTTAATGTCAACCCAATAGTTTAACATAGCATTTACTTACAGATGACTTCCTCATCTCATTTATTTTATTTGCATTCCATTAATTTTGGAAAGAAAAAAAACCTGCAACATTTTTAAAACTACTTTATGGGCAGACTTTAGTTAAGCTTTTGGGTAAAGCCAAACAAACATGTGGTTATAACTTAATAAAAGGCTGTTGTCCATGTCTGTAGATGTGTAGCTATCTGTTTTTAAACACGCGAGTGAGGCTTCTTATCACAACACAATCTTTGGCCCCCTTCCCGTTTAGCTTACGTCCCACGTCATGACGTCAGAACTGTAAGGGAGAGCGGACCGTGGTTGGGCGGACTGTACTCGGAGGAGGGGTGCCGCTGACTAAACGTCTGTGTCAGCTCCAACAGTTTGCTATCACCCGTGTAAGTGTGAAATATTTTTTAGTTTTGTTTTTTTCGGTTAGTTTTACCGTGAGTTTGTGCCTCTGTGTGATGTGCGCTGCGCCTCTGTGCCGCAAGGAAACGCTGTTATGAGTGTCGGTGTAGATATTTCATCGTATGAACAGCTCTGTACAATGACACACTTAACTGTCAACCTGAGTCCGTTACCACACTGCTGTTACTCACTGACAACACTGACTGGCACTCAACTAATATCTGAACGATATATAATTTTTTGTTAGCTTCACACACACTGCTTCAAGTATTTCCACAACATACACAAAGGCTCGTTTGTTATTACTTTAATTCTATAAGGCGTAAGGTACATAGTGTTAACCGGTACTCAACTTATTTTTCGTAACGGTCGCTAACGTTATATTTCATCTCCCGTGGTGTCATATCGTTCACATGCGGGCGTTTTGCTGCAGTAAATCAATAGAAATATAATTAAAATGTTGCAGAATATGATTTATTCACAACGGGGTTGTGTCAGTGCTTATATCGTAAGAAATAAAGAGGAAAAACACAATTCGTGAATTAAGGGAAATTTGTTTTAAGACTTTGCTAGCTTGCTATGGACTCTGGTGCAGAATAAAAGCTGTGATTAGATATGGTGTTTATTGCCAGTTAATTCGTTCTTCGTTTCTATTTACTATGATGCTGTCATATTAATGTGTCATGGTCTCTTAGGATGTGTATTTATTGATTTCATTTCATTATTATACAGGAAAACATTCAAAGTAACAACAAATGTGGTACATTTAAACTGGCCTGACTCAGTTAAAACTGGTTTGCAGCAGGTTCCTATTCTGCATCACATAAAAGACAGAATAACATTACCATATCAAATTAAAACAGAGGCAATCAACAGAAACGATACAAAAAAGAAAACAAACGGCTACACAGCGATTTAAAAAGGAGAGGACTTAAAAGGTGAGCAAGTGAGCAAGATGGCATATGTATTAGCCAGGGCCCCTCCAGTTGCAACCTCCACAACACAAGTTTTAATAAACCCTCAGAAGGGTTTATTTCAGTGTCAACTGGCTAATGCAATGATGGGCTAAAGACATGTCATGGACCGGTAAGGATGGACATCCGCAGTCTCATTACATCTGATGCCTAGTATTCTTCATTCGAGCATTTTTTCCCCGCAACCTGTTATTATCAGAGACAGACAGACACACTCTCACACACAGGCTTAAAGCAGGCAGGCACAGAGAGTACAATGTGCCAAGAAAGCATTTAGAGGATTACGGTTTCCATTTCACTTTTTCTTTTCTTTCTTGAAGACCTGCTGGCCTGATGTAGCGGGTTGTCATCTCCTCTACAATGAAGGAAAGCCACTCCAGCATCGGGATTATGGACTGAAGGTTTGTTTTCTCTCACTTTCTCTTCTTATTCATTCTGATAACTGTAATAACTGTTTACATCTCCACCATTTTTATACCCTGGTGGTTTTGACACTGCACATTTACAGTACTGCATATAGACACATATAGAGGGTTTGAAGTGTCCAGTATAACATGGTGTATCCCTGTCTGTTCAGCATACTCTGCTAAGTGGCTGAGAGCTTGGCTGCCCCTTCAGGGCACGGCTAACGCAGCCATTCATGTCTCACTCCGACAGTCAGACCACCATGATGACGCTGCCCTCCTCCTCCTCCTCTCCTGCTGCACTCACGTTGTGCCTTCCCTGTTGGGAGCTGAGCTTAGAATTGAGAGTCTTTTTACAAGTTCAATGTGTTTGTGTAAATGTATGTGTGTTTGCGTGCACGATGCTAACAAAATAGAACTCAGGGGTCCATAAAGATGGAGTTGCCTCCTTCTCTGACTTGTGATCAGCTTCATGTAACAATTCAGCATCGGATGTGGTGAAGATGAGCTTATCCTAGATCAGATCACAAGATTAACACAGCTTGCTGTATGCTCCCCTGACTGTCACAGGGACTTATTAATTGCCCGTGTATACAGGAAGCCTGGATTTCTCACACCAAAGCTGCACGCTGACAGAAGGATGACATGAAGTAGATTAAAAGTACATGTGATGATTTCATGTATTAACAATATTGGTAGAGACTTCTGTTGGAAAATACTTTAGATGTTTTGATAGGAAAGGAAGACTAAAAGTGAAGATACTGTGCAGTCTAGTTTCACTTGTGTTGACCTCTAAATTACCCATGGATGTGACTTTGAATGTGTGTTTGTCATGCGGACATGTTAGCCCTGTGATAGACTGTTCTGTGTCCAGGATGTACTAGATGTCTCTCCAAATGTATGCCATGCACATGCTTCAGCCCTCTGCATCCCTGAATAGGGGATGAGGGATAAGTTGTATAGAATATGGATGACTAGAAGTAAAGACAATATTGAGGAGAAACAAGCTAAATTCTCTTGTTTTGTGCCTCATGCTTGGTTGCCCCCCTCTGCAGATGAAACCATGTTGTGTAATGTAGATAGAGATATAGTGTAAAGACCTGTGGGAAATTCTTGGCAGTGGTACAGGACCTCCGGCAGTGTTTGCGAGTGGGAAGCTGGTGAGGGTTCTTGTCTTTGTTGCTGCACTAGAGTCCCTCTGGTTGGTGACGTAACGTGGCTTGAAGTGTGTGGCACAGGAAGTACATGGCTGTGTACATCCTGGTGTTACTGTTGCATGGACCACAGAACAAGGGAGTTGGGGGAAAGTGGGGTAAAGATCGGATAATGTATCACTTATCAGATCAAATCAAGTAAAACACTGAAATCTGAAAAGTTTCTAGACACTTCTCATCTCAAATCTCATATATCATATATCATATATCATATTATTGATGATGCTCAATACTTAACATGCATGAACCCAATTTCTCAATAATCTTGGTCAATGTTATTTTCCTGCACATAAACATGATTGGATGCAATAACAACATCATAGCATGAGATATAATCAAGTGATTTGTGAATTTGGGGTTTTTACTGTTATGGGTTTTTAAGTTATGGGTTGCAGTTTTAATTTAGCTGTCCTTTTTTTTTCCCCCAAACAAATGAGGTAAAAATGTTCAGTAAGAGTTCCAAAATGATTTAGATGTTCATGCTTTTTTTCAATCCTTCGGGGTCTAAACAATTTCAGCATCATTCAGGCAGTGATTCAGCTCTGTTCTCTCAACCAAAAGTCAGCTGTGGCTAAAGAGGAAGTGTTGTATTTCAGAGAGGAAACACTCTTTTTTTCCCTTTTTGCCAATGCCAATGAAACATTTACTGTACAAGTAAAACATTTGGCTGCACCAACGTATTTATCCTGTAACTGTGGACAGATTGGGTTTATTCTCTCCAGTAGGACTGACTCCCACACTTCCAGAATGAAGGTGAAATTCCTTTATAAAAACTGTGGTTTCTAGTGGCAACGAGCTGCCTGCTTCCCTCTGATCCCTTCCTGTTTGAAGACAGAGGCATAAAAAGAAGCAGGGGTCACACAGCTTCACAAGAGTTTGCACTTTGAAATAGGACCGAAGTCCATGTTTTAGTATGAAACGATAGGTTCACATAGGGTAGGACGTTTGTATTAAAAAGGCTGTAACTTTGCAAGATACCCACTTGATTCGTCTCCGTATACACTTTTGAATACATTTTGCACGAAAGGAGGAATGTGGATTTTTATTCTGACCACAGCCACTTTTAATTTATATAGGCATTGCACAAAACTGCATAATTTTGATCACCCCTTTCTTTCAGTTTGTTTACATCTTTTTATCTTTTAGATGGCAGGTTAAGAAGAGTGGATATTATGGTCTGGAGGTCAGGAGGAATACCTTCTTTCAACTTAAATCTTGTGTGTGTGAGTATAGACTTGACATTGTTGACCCACAGCCTACGTGTTGAGCCCAATATCACGCACATGGTAAGAGCTTCAAGACCAGAGCTTGGATGTGCTGATCCCCACTAAAGCGCAGAGTGTGCTGTAGGGGTGTCTGGTTACCTGAGCTCAGAGATCTGACTGAAGAGTTATTTAAATAGGCGACGATGCGAATGATTTATATCTGACTGCGTAAAGTTGTTCTTACCTGCTGGCAACACAAAGAGCCAGATACCCTTTGGCCTGAGAACCTGGCAGATTTTCTCTCTTCAGTCGCACAAAGTGTGTCTTGACCCTAACATGGATTCCTATTCCCATTCCTTATGGCTGTGCGTCTTTAACACAATCTCTGGTATGAGATTTCAGCTGGTGTGTACAGTGTAGGTGGTTTCCAGCCTGTTGACTGGTGGTGATGCCTTGCCAGAGCTGGCGGAATATGAGCTATGTTGGCCAAGTAGGACTGGTCACTGTTAAACATCTAGCAGGTTAGTAAGTGAAGGCTACTCTACGGGGCTTGAAATGTATTACATATTCTACTAATTTCCCCCTTTCAGAACATCTGCCATACTAATTAACAGCAAGAGAATGAGATCCTCAATACCACCACTCTCCATCAGCTCAGACACATAAGGAGTCAACATGGACCAGTGTCAGTTCCATACACAGGGTGAATTATTCATTAGGACACTTGCTGTGGTGTTGAACACAGATGCGGAGGTGTGCCTTAAACAAGGCTTCCCATGTGAACGTATAGCCACCTCCGACAGAATGTTTGACATGCAGCATAATGACTCGGAAAAACATCAATTATTTAGTTTTGTTCAGCGTACAACCCCTCTGTGCAACCTATACCTCAGAGATGTGTGTGATACTTACAGCCCAGTACAACCATTAAAGATCAACATAATAGTACTTCTGTGGAGATGAAAAAAACGTAAAAAGTCTATTTGCAGCTTCCCACCGAATAGACTCTGTTAGGTAGTCTTAGATGACTCAGACACCTGCTGTTCCCTTTGTGTGGGGGTGTGTGTGTGTGTTGGGTATATGTGTGCATATGTGGATTTTTATGTTTTTTTGTGATCAACATTTTGTATCTGTTTTCGCAGCATTATGAGTGGGGGGATGGTAACGAGAGAAGTAGTTACGGATGGCAATGGCTGCTGTTGCCTACGAGATGAAATTAAATATGATATATGAGGTAACTTCCACAGCCACACGTGAATATTTTTGCTTTATTTAAGATGGCAGTCATATATGTTCAAGAATAAAAAATATTTTGGAAAAAGTGTATCCAGGTTAGGTTAACAGTTTCCAGGTGTGAATCAGTCTCCATTAATAGTCTTCTTGGCAGCTGTACGAGCAGATAACATTTTTCATTCTTCCACTTTTGAATACACATCTCTGGTGTCATTAAGGAAACACAGATGTGTGGTTGTGTTTTTTTTCCTATGTCTGCATGTATAGGGGTAAATGATTGTGTATCTTCTGGTTTGTCTTGTTCCTGGAAAGCTGAGCGCAACTCTGGCAGCAGGGCCTCCCTGTGGGTTTCATCTTGCACAATAGGGCGTTGTGCCTACCTCTGTCAGGGAACTACCTGCCATTCACCTCCTCATTCTGACACACTGTGCTGAGCGCCCGAGCTGAACCCGACACGGCCGGGCGAAACACGCCGTGGACGGGATGCTTTTGATCCAGTCTGCCCTCTTTCATTCCCTCTGTAACCCTCTATCGCTCTCCTCTTACTTACTCACTCTCCCTGTCTGATACAAAGAGTTGTGTCTCTTATCACAGTCTTTGCAGTATGCTGAAGTCATCTCCTGCTCTGTCAGAACTGTCAGAACTGTGCTATTCTCTGCCCCCCCTTACACACACACACACACACACACACACACACACACACACACACTCACTTAAATACAATAACGATTGTTCCTGTTTCCTGCCTATGCTGTCATTATGCAGCTGCTGAATGAGATATGGTCCAGTTTGTCAAAGACAACATACACAAGCACGCCCATATGTACAATATGCACATTTCCACACAATATAATTCCGGCTATCTCTTCTCTTTCTCTCTTCTTTTCTGTCTTTGTCCAATAAAAACACACACACATATTTGTGCATGCGCTCACACACAAACATCGCTGCCAGAACTCTCTGGCCTAATTCCCCTCTTATTGATGTGTGTCTGTCAGTGAAAGAGGCGCAGTACAAAGAGCAGCGATGGGCCTGTGTGTGGCTCAGAGGGAACAAAGAGTGGTCTATTCCACGCCAGCTCTCAGACTCTGGAAACACTGCACGGGCTTGTGTAAGCTATGGCCATATTTTGAGTTAACCGACTGTATGTTCAGCAATGAACAACAACATGGCTGCTTCAATGTCAAAGAGCATGGGCCAGATTGACCCCCCACTTGAGTTGGTCATGCCCAGTTTGCAACTTTAATTTATGTCAAGAGTAGAATTAAATAGAACAGTAAAGAAGAGACGGTGATCAGGTTATTGTGCAGATATGTGGTTCGGAAGTGCTGTAACTATGGCAACATTTGCATTACAGGACTATGATACTTTTCACAGGACTGATACATAATTTATCTCCCGTTATGCTAGATTGCACATTATCCGGTTCATCACGTAGCTATTTGAGCTGTCACTCTCACCATTGTAACTGTGGGGGCTTAATCTCCTTTTAAATAATCACCTTTGATTGTCTTCTTTGTTCAATATTGATAATGGATGTGATTTGAGAACACTTCAGTGTCACATCTTCATCAATATAACCTTCCTGCATGAATGAAGCTGCAGCTGTTTTCTAACCAGAAGGCTAAAGGGAACATTTACAGGGAGCTGTGATATTGTAATTTGTTTAACAAATAAATCAGGAAGTTAAAGAAACAAGATGATTGTTTTCAAGTGTTTGTCACGGTACTGAATCTTGGATCTACTGTATCATATTAATTCTAACTTGCTTGTCACAGTCTGCAAAATGACAAAATGCCAATGTGAACAGTTTTTATCCCCAGTCTGCCAGTGCCAGAGCTCTGCTGAGCTTTCACCATCTCTCTAGTTTAGCTGGCCAAAGACAATGACAGCAAGACTGGACAACTAGCAGCTCAGCTGAATGGATTGAGCTACATAGCTAAGGACAAGGACCTATGTGTTTGTGTATGTGTGTATTTATACAAGGGCATGAGTGAGGGTGACACGGTTCCAGAGAGGCCATTGTTCATGTGGTCGTTTGTAATTCACCTTTGACAGTATTGTGACATTTCTGAGAATAATGCTGACTCACTGAGGCTGCTGATCCCGCCTGTCACTGACACCTGTTAGTCGCTGATAATCACTCCGTTTCTGTGGTGGACAGGGCAATAATACACCAAAATACATCCATCCACTAGCATGTTTCTGAAGTTGATCTGAGGAGAGAGTGAAGGGAGAATTTTCTTCAGAGCGGGTGTGTGGAGTGGTGGAAGTCTAGTGGTTAGGCTTTCAAATAGAACACCGGAAGTTTATGAGTTCAATACAAGGCTTGTGCCACTGAACAAGGCACTTAACCCCAAGTAGCTTCAGGGGACTGTCCCTGTAGTTAGTTTACTGTAAGTCGCTTTGGATAAGAGCGTCTGCTAAATGACCTGTAATGTCAACCGCAATTTCACTAAGGGGCCCACACCGCAAAATGAGAATCACATCAAGGGCCAAACGTTTACCTTTTATTGACATGCTTTTATTTTATCGACAAAAATTCAAATATAATATCATTGATTATATTGTTGCCTGTCCCATATAGTCTTCTCACATACAATTTGGTCCACATAAAGCTCCAAAAAGTCAAGTAAAAAGTTGCTTAGTTTGCATTTAGTCAAGCAAAAGTAGCAAAGAGCTAACATACATACAAGAATATGACAAGTCAATGGTTGTGTGGAGCAAGATCTTTGATCATGTAGTTTACATGTCCCATACAGCCTAGCCTTCTGGCATGCAATCAACAATTCCTCTTCAGCTTGAACTAGGCGGGCCAAAATCTATTGAGCACCTAAATTAATATGCGGGCCGGATCAACTTTTATGAGGGGCCGGATTTGGCCTGCGGCCCTTGAGTTTGACACATCAGCAAAGTATTGCATTTTTGTTCAAATTGTCTGAAGCAAACACTGTTGAACGTTTCAGTGGGATAGGGATAGTGAAATTCAAATTTCTTGCTCTTTCACAGTGTTGGTGCACTGTCAGAGTAGTATAATGTGGTGAAATGAAGTCATTTGGGTCAGAACAGGACAGTCGCAGTCGTCATTCAAAGTTCCATCTGGTGTTCTTTTGCGTCATCACCCTCAAGGTGGAACGACAAGCCTTGCTTAAAATAAACAAAGATGCAGGACGTCTCACACATACACAAGCATACACACCAAGAATGACAACAAACCTTTGTCCTCTAAAGGCTCCTGAAAGAGGATTTAGTTTGAATATAAAACCGTAGGCAATCAAGAAAACATCCAATCCAGCGTTGGGATCATCCTGGGGATGAAGGAGGGGATTTATAGACACAGAGGGAGGGATGGGCACCGGGGTCGGGACAGGGCTTCAGCTTCAGGACAGGATTAACTTAGGTTTACCCCTCCACTCACCAGCTCTGAAACAACAGCACAGTGCTCCTCATCATAATCACTTACACTTCACTGTGACTGCCAGAAAATGCCACTCATGTGAGTGCCTGCATGCATATTCAAGTATGCATGTGTACTTGATCATGATACATGTGTGTGCATCACTGTCCCCCTTCTATTGTCATACAGGAAGTTCATATCACGTTTATCATATGATACTGTTGATACCTGCAAACATGAGTCTTTGAATTTTAATTTATTCCTAATGGAAGGAAGGAAGGAAGACAACTAATGTTAGATTCAATTAATAAGGAAATGGATGCTCAGTTATGTTAAACAAGAATGTTTGCATTGCATTAAACTCCATGGTAATATTAAATTCTATTTTTTAAATATTTACATTTCTTTATTATTCTTATGTACTACAAGCATATTTCCATCATGTCATATTTTACAAGAGCTATAGTTGATTATTCGTACCTTGCGGATTCTGTGTAATATGATAGCTTCCTGTCATGATGAATTGTATTTTTTCTGATGAAATTATTGAAATATATGGAGTCATTGCACAGCTGTAGTTGGTAAAAATAGCAAGTTGAAGCTGCGTTATTGTTGGTATGAACGGTTGACAGCACAACATCTTAATAGCTGCAGGCAGCAGCAGCCAGCTAGCAGGTGACTGAACCTGTTCAACACCTGCTCTCTCTCTCTTTCTCTCTCTCTCTCTCTCTCTCTCTTTCGCTCTCTCTCTCTCTCTCT
>CALSCE010009645.1:1940034-1969428 GCA_943593645.1 Bovichtus variegatus | reverse complement strand
GTGTGTGTGTGTGTGTGTGTGTGTGTGTGTGTGTGTGTGTGTGTGTGTTTGTGTGTGCGAGTGCGTGTGTGTTGCATTTACAGTTATGTGGTGTGAGCATCTTGTTTGAGTGACTGTCTGAGAGAGAGAGCTCAGGGGATCACTGTGAATAGGAGTACAGGGCAACACAGCTGAGCTGTCTTTATCTCTGCTTGCTCTCGCTCCCTTTTTTTCATCTCTCTCTCTCTCTCTCTCTCTCTCTCTCTCTCTCTCTCTCTCCTCACTTGTATTTGCATAGTAGACGAAAGCAGTGTGGACTAGAAGAGTGTGTGCTCCTGGATGTTTGAAGAGGAGGATAGCGTGTGTACCTTCAGTGTGTATTTATATATGTGTGTGTCTGTGTGTTTGAATGTAGACTGCACTATGTGAGGTGTTGTGTACTTTTGAGGGATATCAGTGGAGAGTAGTAGTACAGGGGTTCCAGCTGTGAGTACGTCAGTCAGGATGGTGCAGCGCTTCAGTCTTCGTAGACAGAACTCCAAGGTAAGCTTAAGAAACACACTAGCTTGTTTAGTCGTTAAAACCATGTCTGTGTCTTCCCATTTCCATGCTGCAGCTCCATTCATGGCTTAAGGCACAGTTGTCTCAAATCTTTGCTGCTGGCAAAGCCCTGTGTGGTGGTTTTGCTTATCTTTTTCTGTCTTTTCGCTGTCCTCCAGCTATTTGATATGTTTGTTTTGTTTGGCTGCTTGAGATGTGCTTTGTTCAGGACAGCAGTCAAAAGGGTAAAATGTACTTTTTTGTCAGTTGCAGAAACAATGTAACACTAATATATCTGCCAGTTGACAACTGGGGAGAAAGCACTGTTTGCACAGTTCTTGAAGATCAACTTTTTTCTTGGGTGTGTCATTCACCATTTGGATCCATACAGTAACTGAGTGGTCCGTCTTTGCACTTTATCTCAACTCTTGTTAAACAGTAACTTGTGCTACAGCAGTAAAGAGCAGCAGCATAGAAGGTTGACTAGAGCTGTCGCCAAGGGATGTAATTATTGGTTAATATTATGTTGAATTATGCAATTTGCAATAACATGCTAGTTTAGGGTGCTCCACGACTGTCCACGAGTTTGATATATGTATCCCCTGGTGGTAGTGCTGTTAAAGAGAGTAGAGGGACTGTATTCAAAACTCAGCATTAGGTCTGTTAAGAGCCTGCTGGTCTGCAGCTGGTGCTCAGCCTGTGGGATTAATTACAATTAGCTGCTGATTAATTGATTGACTGACTGCACCCTCCCTGTTCATCTTCAGCTCTGTCTAATGCTGCTGGTGGATGCGCATATGCCTGGAAGCATCAGCATGTACGTGCACATGGGCAGAGGCACCGTCCTGAGACCTGATCCCAGACTGATGGAGACTGATCTAGTCTGGTCTTTCCTCTCTTCTCAGAGGGATGTAAAGATAAAACAGGAGTAAAAACAGGTAGAAAAAAGTGAAGGGCTGCAAGGTGCAACATGTTTAGTGTCAGGGTGTAAGACAGGAGATTGGAAAGAACTAGGGAGTAGGCTCTAGTGGGATATGAGCTACTGGGTTGAGATGAAACGGAAGCCAAGCCTTGAGGCTAGCCTTCTCACCATCACATGTGTGTGTGTGTGAGAGAGAGACTGAAGCTGTGTTTGTGTTTGGAGAACATAACCTCCTGCAGGGCCTGTCTGCAAAGGTTCACTGACCTTGGATAGAGGACCCTGTGTCTTTCCCCCAGGCCACATCTCTACATTTCCACCTGTCTTCCTGTCTTATCCTTTGTCTTCTTTTGTCCATCACCATATTTTAGTTTCCATGTCAGAGATAGCATCCCACGATCTTCTGCGGTAATTCCCTAACCATTTCAAAACAAAATGTCTCATAACAATGCAATGGAGCAACATCCGGTCGAGCTGGAATCATGCTGTATGCAGACTAAAACTGAAAAAATGTGGTTTGATATTAAATGCCTGCATTTCTTGAAACGTATATTTTATTTATTTTGAGCTCGGTATGTTCTGCAGTGCAATTCATATTCACATGTCAGATTGTCCCGTTTTCAGTTGCCTACATATAAATATAACTTCTTAAAACCAACTAATTGATTGACATAGATAAAAAAGTTAATTTGGTTGTGTTATTTCTGTAATGTACCTGGGTTAAATCAAATTCAGTTTGGGTCAGCTATTCATTGATCAGGCTTGTCCTTAGAGAATACAAGGGTATCAATTATTATAAGGTAACACATTTTATTTAATTGATCCGTTTAGTTAACTTGATTATGTTGGAGTTGGCTTTTGGATTGAACACATAAAATAATAGATTTGGACTAATGGATTATAATTTGTGGTTAATGGATTGTAATTGGTATGTAACAATGTTTCCTATTAATTACCTGCAGTGTGGCGGCCTGCCATAGTCTATTTTGTCTCGCCACAGTTCCATAATGAATCTAAAATATTTTTACACGTCTTGATGGGCTGGCTTGCCGAGTGCATTTCCTCCATGGCGGTGCCTCGATTCGGAGCAACCGGCACTTGGTTGGCTAGTGAAATGGCTCGCAGCACCCCTCGCCTGGACATCAGCGCTTCCGGTGTCCGTGGACTCGCTGCGCCCTCTCTCTCTGCGGGAGGGACGGGGGCCCCCTTCTCCCGCTGTGACCGGGCTGTTCTCAGTGCATCAGTGGCCTGCTGTGATTTTTTTTCAACCCATTCGACTCATATTGAAACACGGACCCCATCTATAACATATTATTGAAACATTAGTCTGTCATTGCATAGTGCAAAATGTCATTTCTAAGGGAGAGCAAAATATAAATATTGCTTAATTCTTTCACCAAAATAAGAAAGAAAATGCACGTTGGATTAAATCAGGGGTTTTCAAAGCCTGAGACTGTGGTCTTCTCAGACAAAGCTTGGAAAAAGGCAAACGTCCTGTGGCAGAGCAACACAGATTTATTTTAGGGTTTTTTTTTTTTTTTGTTTTTTTGCCAAGATAAACAGAAAGGGGGGGAGAGAGGGGACGATACAAAGGGCTGCAGATTGGATTTGGACCTGGGGCGCTGCAGGAAGGACTAAGCCTTGGTACATGGGGCACCTGTTCTACCAGGTGAGGTACCATGATGCCCTGAGAAACACAGATCCCTTCCGTCTTGTGTTTGAGGGATTTGTGTTTCCAAGGAAGAACAGTTGCTACTGCGGTAATAACTAATAGGGGATTATAAACAAAGTTAAGTTTTGTACCGTCATATTTAAACCATGTACTTATAATGCACCTAAAGGCTGCTATTAATAGGATTTGTTACATGCAGAATGCATTTCTCCATTTTTCACAACACAGACTCTCTTATGAAAGATTTGGTCCTTGTTTTGAATAGCACCGGTGCTGTGCTGTAAGAGAGCAGTAAGGAGAAGTGTCAGTGGGAGGTGCCAAACATCACCTGGTCCCCTGAGGCTTGTTCCGTCCCTGCTGGTTTTAACATCCTCATCATTGCTCTCTCATCGTCTCTCACCTCCCCAGGCTACCGGATGTGTGTTGATGAAAGCGTTTGTGCCCTTTGCAGCAGGATCACTGCTCGTGAAACTATGTTAGTGACATTGAGTTATTTGAAACCTGCAAAAGACAAACATGGGGTACTTCTAGGTCACATTCACCTATATATACAACCAGGGCTGAAGATGCATATGGCAACTATCAAGTCCGATCAAAGCACTGCCCCTACTGCCCCTATAGTCACAGTAAACACAGTCACAGGAGCAAGCAGTCAAACCTGTGTATAATCAAACATCTGAGTTTCGATTGACTTTCAGCAGGGAGAGAGCCACAGCCATGGGGATGATGAAGCATGTGCTCTTAGTCATCACTGGAGGGGATGTCACTCCACAGATGTGTTTGCCAACTACCAGCCCGTAGCAAATTGTTTTGCAGGCACTGTGCATGTGTGTGAGTTGCTGCTGTCAGTGCACCATCATGACTCACTAATTCAGAGTTGTTGACATTAACTATGAGACCTTATTACGGTGTTCCAGTCAGATGACAAAGTAGTGTAAAGCCGCTAATGGGGTTGGCAGATATGTGGGTTGTGACTTTCGGAGAAGGACCAAAACAAATGTATTTTTCAAATGTGTTTATTTCCCCTCTCTGCTGTGTAATCTTTCTCCCTTTCCTGCCCTTGCCTTCTTATCTACCCCTTAGTCATTGTCCCTTCCTGTCTTTTCTCACTAGTCTTCTATCACTCATCTCAAACAAAAAAATATTCTTTCTTTCGTCAGTGTAAACATCACCTTGCCTTTTTTCCCTGTCCATTAAATCAATTGGGGTGTGTTGGTGTGATGGACAAATAGTATTCTATAGTGTAGGTATACATGTGTGGGTGTATGTGTGGCAAGGAGGCAGTCATTGATCAGAAGAACAAACACTATTATCGACTGTGAATTAAACACAATGGATCTCCTGTTCTTGCCCTTTATCCTGTCTTGTTCTATGCTCTCTCCCTACTTGCATCACTTGTTAATTGTGTGTGTGTGTGTGTGTGTGTGTGTGTGTGTGTGTGTGTGTGTACTTTGTTGGTTAATTTTCAGATGGGTGTCAAATTAAGTAACAAGAACGGCTTCAAAGCTCCTTGGCATATATTCTTCCTAAAGGGATCGAGGATATCTTTATTCTCCCCGAAGGGCAATTTGTTGTAAAACAGTAATCACATAACAATCAGACAAACAATAAATACAATGCAAAGATCACATTATTATTATTGTTATTGTTATTAGGAAGGATAAGTAACTAATACCAGCTGACAAAGGAGGGTATGAGGACCGATTCAATGAAACAGGAATAAAAACCTTTTCATTAAAATTTTTGTCAACATTAAAACTCCAAAGCTTATGATGAAAGTGCATTTGCTGGTGGGCTTTTCTACACACAGCATCGACATGAAGCTCGAAGGTCAGCTTCTCACCAATTTCAGTGCCAAGATATTCATACTGCTGCACAAGCTCAGCCTAATCATTCATTAGCACAGAAAGGATAGCCATTGGATTCTTTCTCAAATCTATTGTCCAAACTGTACTGGAGAGATAAAACACCCTTTTCTTCTGAAAGATATCCCAATGGTGGTGGTGGTGGTGGAGAGCGCTGTCTAAAGGCTTTATTAGACTTTATTATAAAGTGGCGCTTACAGTGTTTTTTGGCGTGGGTTGAGGGGGTTGGCCCTGTATGATTAACTGTGTATTTAATCATTTAACTTAGCTTGGTACGAAGATTTTCTTGTTGACATTTGTGGTGGCTTGTGGCAGTCTAAATAGCTTTGCTGAGGGAAGCAAGTCAAATTGTGGGTACGATGGATGGGACGGGTCACTTGTTTACCTTTTTTTAAATTTGACATTCAAGTGTCCGTACCAAACGACCATGTTAAAAGAAAAGGTGTTTCCACTAGTCCGCGGACTAGTGTTCGGCGTGATGATGTTTAGTAGTATCATTTAGCCACTTGTTAGCAACCACCTTTGTTAAGGCACGTAAAAGCTGGGGTATTTACTGACATAGTTTCTGTCTCTTAAGCTTGTGTTAACCACAGACCTTATTTCAGGCATTTAACCAAAAACCCATTTAAAAAAAACTATTTCCTATAGTCCCATTTCTACTGTGTTATCTATAAAAATGAAGGTGTCTGTATAAGCTCCTAAGTAGTTAAAACAAGTATCCTTTTCAATAGGGTGATTGTTGGGCTTAAGATAAGTCTGGAATGTAATGTTTAGTGGATATGACCGTTTCTCTCTCCCTCTCATCTGTGTCCAGTGCTCACGCAGTGGAGCCGGTTGCCCATCTCCATGGTAACAGGGTGATGTTCAAAAAGGGCCGTAGCAGCTTTACCCAGCTCAATGCTCACAGGTTCCCCGTCTGATCTCGCAGCCACCTCATCCGCCAGTCTGGTGGAAAAACAAGCTCTTAGAGTGGGGGGGAAAGTGTCATCTAAAAGGAGACTCCTTTGCCTACTTTGTCTTTAATACTGTTTTTTCTAAACCCCTTTATTCAGCTTTCTCTTTTGTCAAATATTTCAAATGACAGAGCTACACAGGAGACGTGTTAGAATGGTACCCTACCGCTTACATCCCAGTGCTGAAGAGACGCCGCTGATTCTTCAATGTGTTTTCTGCCACGTTATTAAATGAAGCCCTCTGAATGATGTACGAAGAGAGTCTGTAAAGAAATGTGTGCTTAACAGACCTCAATGGGACTCCTGTCTTCCACTTCAAAGAGAATGAACAAAACAAAGTAAATAGATGCATTGTAAATGTTTTGTTGTACCATGTAAAATCCGGAGAGTAGCCTTGAATCAGATGCTCATCTTTTGTGTGTGTGCGGGCGTGCATGTGTACGTGTATGCATCACGTGCGTTTGTGTCTTTGTGTGTGCTTGAACTCGCCACCCAACTGTTTGTGCTCCCTTTGAAGCATAGCCCCAGCCTGTTTAATTAGGCTGTTGAATATTCATATGTGATTATACATATAGGCCAACGCCCTTATCCGGTGCTGGTTACTATTAGCATTCACAACAGTGAGAACACATTTAGGCTACTACTACACACACACACACACACACACACACACACACACACACACACAAACAGACACGCATACTAATACACACCACGGCTTCACAGTTTATGCATAACAAGCTAATTTGTGTGTGAAACCATCAAGGCGGGTGTGATGGTGTGAAAAGAAAGACTAAGAAAAGGGCTCAACAGGATTGTTTGTAATATAAATGTATGTGTGTGAGGGCGGGTGTTGATCAGCAGGATGGACAGAGTTATGGGGAAAGAGACGGAGATGAAGCAGTACATTTGAAGCCACTGTTCCTCTCTCTAAGCCAGTTATATAGGTTTATAATCTGGGTCTGAATGAAGATAGTCTGCTGCAGCGCTCTGCCTGCTTCTCTGCTGCTATTAATAGACAGATGTCTGAACTAGTGCTGGTGAAGTTCACTTTTCAAGGTCATTCAAATATATTAATATATACTCTATACTACCACTTTAAAACTGCACAGCTCCTCCACTTTTAATTCAGATATACTGTACATATTTCTTTACAGTAATTTGTCGTTCATCTTTTTTTGTATATTTGTGTTTCTTGTACACATAAAAAAAAAAAATAGTTTTAATAATAGTTTTTATAGTATTTCCCTTTTTTTTGTTTTCAATATTTGCTCTTATTTTTCCAATTTAATTTCTCTTACTGTGTTTATGTTTGCACCGTTATACACCAAAGCAAACTCCTTATATGTGAAAACCTACTTGGCAATAAACTGAATTCTGATTCTGATTCTGATATTTTGATTTCATGTAGACTAATATTCCACCCCTTGAGAAGTAGATCTATTCCTCTCTACAGAACAAACGACAATACCAGCCGATTGGCTTTTCCAAGATATAACTTTAAATTGTTTTTAACAATGTATACTTTAACTGGTTAATAAAACACTAATTGGGTCTTTCATTCTCAATGAATATTTCTAAATTCATTGTCTGTGCAATTATGTGTATGTCAGCAGCAGTGAGTCACTATGGGGCATTCTTTGTGTATTTATTTTTGGCCTGCAGCTGGTCCTTCCTCTTTGGGCTGGTGTGTGTGAAAGAGGACATTAGTGTAAGCATGCTCGTGCATCAATGCTGTTTTCTCAGCCTTTGCAGGATTGCCACATACTTGGTCAGTCAGTCACTGAGGATGTTCTTGTCACCCTTGACCCACATGTCTGTTCCTCAGGCACTGTCCTCTGGCTGGGTTCATTTCTACAGTCTGCAGTGTTTGCTGCAAATAACTTCCTTTACTTGTATTGTCAAAATACACCACTCTGTCCCTTCTTATGAAAAATTATGTTTGGTTTTCTTTTTATTATAAGAGGTCAGTACATTGTTTTCAAAGGGAAATTGCTCATTCTGAGAGAGGGAGAACTGAGAAAACAGGCAGACGGCCTCAGACAGGGCACGCTCTACATCCCTGCCACTCCCTGCTCGGTCTATATCGTTTGTGGGATTCTGATGAATTATGGATGAGGCTATAGATCGCTGAGCTCAGCTCTGCTCCACTGACCCACTTAGAACACACATGCACACACACGATTCAAATCTGATCACAACCTCAAGGGAAATATTGTCATATTTTGTCTCTAATAACGAGATACAATCCTCTCACTCTCATGTGTGTCAGCCACTAGGAATCCTAGGAATCTTTCTTTTTTCCCACTGTTTACATCCCATCAGAAAGGGTCACTTTCCCACTCGAATATTACCTCTATACCACTGAAGCAACATTGGCGGTATATTTGTTTTTTGTTCAGGCAAATAATGCAATCGGTTGAAAATGTTCTATCCAAAGTGATATAGCGTCACAAATACACTTTATCTGCAAAGACTGGGATCTTTCATGACTTTTTCTGATCTCTTCTGACGATCTCCTGTATTGAAATATTATATAACCACATGTTCCACCCCCACTCTTGCCATGTCTTCTGTTCATCTCCTTGACATATCTGCCCTTCCTCCCTGTTCTCAGAACCTGTATGCTTTGATGTCACTGGCACATCAGGTCTGAATTATGTTACATAAAAGGCTGCATGTCTATCAATAAGAGGAGTTACAATGAAAGAATGCAATAAAAAAATAAAAATAAAATAAAAAAAAGGGTTATTGACAGGAAAACTGTCAGTAAATGTGCAGTGAAAGACAGAGCAGTAACGGAGTCAATTGTCCATATAGCAGATGACACACATTTTGTAGCATATTCTGTGTTCTAGCTCCACCTCGTGGATTAAGGCTGTAGCTGGCTGTAATATTCATTTATTGTAACATTCTGTTGTAATGGTATGATATTCCACATTCACCCTTGGAATAGCAATTCACCAAGCCTCGTTCAGGGGAATATCATATGAACTGTTACAGTTTAATATGTTGTGGAAGTAGATCTGTTTACCTTCTGTGTTCAGTATGCATCAGACGTGGAGGTGCACTCAGCTTTCACACAAAGTGGAGCAGAGTTTGATTCGGTCTCAACTCTGATCTTGACTGATGATTGTGAACTCAGTTTTAGAAGTTTGCTTCCGTACGTGAGACTGTCCATTACATTGTTACATAATCTGAGAGATTGCCCTCTAAGATTTTTATTAGGTAATGGCTGTCAAGCGCTGATGGTAACTTCTTATTAGCGAAATGACAATCCTCATTATCTGTCTTCCTGTTATGAAATCTACTGCTTCCTAGTGGCCTAATTCACACAGTGAAGCCTTGTAAAACTTCCCAAACAGTACCCAGGCCACCGAGCATCCGATAAGTAGGGTTAGGTATCGTTTGGATTTTAACGATTCCGGTTCTGCTTCTCAATTTCAGTTCTTATCGGTTTTTGTTTTAAATCTTTGAGGGGGTCGAAAATAGGTCACATGCTTATTTCACAGGGAAGAAAAACGTAATTATGTAAACCTTTTACACAAATGTATATTCTTATTCACTTCATACGGTTTATGGAACCTGTAAATGAGTTGTATACAGTTTAATTCGGTTGCTGTTATTAAATAATATGATTAAATAATGATCTGTTCATGATATTTTTCATTCACAAGTTAGTTCTGATTGGTACAATTTGAGATCTTAACATTTCCCCTGCTTTTCCCTTCTGTTACACTGAAACCTGCTGAAGACACAGACGTCAGGCAGTAAACACAATCAGACAGCTGTCCGACCGTGTCAATGCTCGCAAAAGAAAAAACGTATTCTAATAAATGTCTGCTCTGCCTCTGTCTGTATTACAGTCCCAGGGATGGGAGCACAGGGCGCCGTGTGAAGACAGACAGACAGACATACAGACAGACATACAGACAGGCTTGTTTACTTCATAGTGGAAATGGCGGTCAATATCAACAACATACGAGTCAAAACACTACGTAACATTCATGGCGTGTTGGAGAAAATGATACGACTGGGTTGAGAATGATGACTCGTGTTATTAGAGTAGCGGAGCTGCTGTGTGTGGAGCAATCAGCTGTTGCAGAGCAGAGAACAAGACATGCGGTCCATGGCGCACAGCCTTCTGTGCTCGCAACTCTTAATGATATTCCCATAGTGCAGAGACAAAACTAAAACGAAATGTATCGCTTTCTAAAGCTCCACCAAGTGTTTAAGGAGCCGATAAGCAGAACCGAAATTCTCTTTTTTTTGGAGGGGTACCTGGCATTTTGTATTCGGTTCTTACTTGGAACTAAGTTTCGGTTCCCAACCGGACCAACAAATCTGTTTCAAAGTGGATAGGAAGGTCAACTTGGGGCCGCAATGAAAACTGAGTAAGGGCTAGACCAAATAATCTTTCAGGGCCAAAATGCTGGGACTGTTTGTTCTGGATTCTTCACCTTCCTGCTTATGAATAGGCTGGCAGTGTGCTTGGGCCTGCATACTGCCCCATGGTACTCACACATCTAGCCAGATAAACTTGCGCATTTTGCGGCGAGTGGCCTTTTCTGTTTCCATATTGCATAACCAGGATGGGCTGAGTATAAACAGATAAAAATTATGGAAAAAAAAACCAAACGCATGCCGGTGCCCGATAGGATAGCCTGGTGCTCAAAATGTTACATAGCAGCATTACAATCCTTCAAACTTGAGCTATTTGGTGTGCGGATCTATCTGCTCTTAATGTGTATAAACAGAAGCAGCTCTAACAAATATCAACCGCCACCAATGGACAAACATTGTTTCTGCCCACATACCCTCTGTTTCCCTTCACATACAGACACAGCTGTACATACACGCTTTGTCTCACCCTATCTGCCAACTCTGTGTCTTACAAATATCACATCTGCACATTCTTACTCATACATATACTGGAAAACAAACAAAAACACTCAAGGTTATAACCCACCCAATAACGGATTTTTGAGGCTAATGCGATATCACTATCAGTTTTAGTTTTTTTACATTAGTAAATAACATAGACAAACAAAGGATGTTATGTTTTATTTAAATGACTGACCACAATTTATACTGTGCAGGACATAAATAACCTCCAAATTACCCCAAAACGTACTTATTCACCAACTTCAATACAGATATATCTGCAATAAGCTAATATTGGCCTCTATAAAAGCCCACCTATTTATTGGTATAGATCTACCAGTGGTAAATTGGCATGCCATATACATTTATTTTCCAGTTTTTTCACCCTACACTTTCAAAATGCACAGGCAGTAAGCCATCAGAGTTGCTTCATTCACTGTCAAAGGTTTAAACATTATACTGTACCTTAGCAAACCCTTACACTGTACAACACTGACCTGTAAGCAACTGTACTTACCACCATAGATCTGCTGTAGGGCTTTTATACAGACTGATTTCTTTAGTAGAAAGTAGTTCCAGTGAAATCAGTTGACATGCTATTCACTGTAATCTGTGTCCAGACAAGGAATAAGACTGATAAAGCTGAATTGTTTTGGTTGTTGTTGTTATTGACGTTTGTTTGTTTTCCTTCCTGCCTGGCCCTCGTATATGCCAGTATTGGACTTGGCTACTAAGATGTTTCACGCTCTCTGACCTCGCCAGTCATAATGGCCCTTGTGTTTAAAGTGCCCTCTGGTTTATGTAACTGCTAATAGGGCTGTTGATTATACTGGAACTTAGACTAGGGAGGACTGGACAGCCAGGGTTGGACAGGGGGCTTCTTTTCAGGGGGAAGGTATTGTTCAATGAGGCCTGAGCCCCGAGTCATGGTTGTCTCCTCTCTCAGGCTTTAATTACCCCCAGTCCATGCAGACAAAGCTCTCGCTCTTCTGCCTTTTACGTAACCTCTCACACCCCCAAACCATTCCACACCATAACCCGTCAGAATTTACGATCACATAGAAACAGTAAAACAATGGTTTGGTTATTTCTACGCAGAGATGCATAATTATTGGGAAAATAAATCCTTGGAAAGCCTTTTAAAACATCATGTCGTCCCAATTGCAATAGCTCTCTAATTGAATTCAAGTTTTATGTTTTACGCTCACTCTCTACATGGCTCAGTGTTTATCATGCTTACTCAATTCACCCTTTCTCCAATCCCAGTCCAGTCCATCAGAGCCAGTATCTTCTCTTTGTCTTCCCGGATTCTTCCAGAACATTTTGGCTGTGTAACACTCGCCTGGCCTCAGTTCAGCTCCAGGCGCTTTTTTTCCAAATGACAATGAGTGTTATGTAGTATGATAATCTTGTTGCCTGTATACTGTATGCCTTCATGTATGCTCACATTAGTATGTTTAGCAAGGGGCAAACATTCTCAAATATATATATATATATATATATATGCTAATTGTGTATTTCAAAGTGTCTGTCTCCCCCAAAATACTTGTTTTTTTCAACTGTAAAACTATTTGTCTTTTTTGCATATAGCCCAATCCGACACATGAGATAGACGGGCATTGAAATTATTATTACAAAACATCAGTTTAGATCTGTCAATCTTCATTTTCCTTAGAAATGTTGCTGTGTAACTTGCTGCATTATAGTCCTTTATTAGTTCCTCCCAATAGTGTAGGAAAATGTTCACATGTAAAATGCAGGCTAACAAGGTCGTAGGACTGCAATTTATTAATAGAGTGGGTGAGTACATTCTTATTCTTGTGCTCAAGCCTCTATACTTTGTTATTTAGTTCTTTATAGAAAAATTAAGTTAATGGGATTTAGAACATTTCCAATAAAATGACTAAAACAAATTACATGTGCCAAACAATCATGAGCTTTCAAAGTTGAACATGTCTATATATATATAAATGTTTTAATGCAATACTGAGTTGCTGGTGAATTTTTTGCATGATTGTCATTTAATTGCAATAGCAGCTCCTAAACTATAGATCGTGTGATACTGCCGTAGCCTAAAGTCTTACTTCTGGCATGGGTGTGTCATATAACTAGATAAGCATGCCTGCTCTGGATTGGCCTCATACATCACCAGTTCAGCAGGTCATGTCCCCTTAACACATGTAAAATGCATGTGTGTGTGAGAGAAAGAGATATTGTAATGTGATGTATTCATCAAATGGGTCATTGTTTTATCTACAAGCCACATCTGTCTCAAACCCATTAAATGAGATCCGACAAAAGATCTCAACAGTGTTCTTTTACTGAACCCATTCACACGAATATCCTCTCACACTGGCAGATAAAGATTCATCTATTGTAAATACTATAATTTAATTTAGCCAGTGAAATTCAACTCCGATCCCAAATGTGTCTCTGTAGAAAATATCTACATTCAACTTTATTAAGTGGAGAATACAACAGAAAGCGTGACATGTAATGAATTATATGCGCAGCCTTTGGGCAGTCAGTAATAAGATGCATAATTACTCCAAATGTCACACTGCAAATTTGACCACTGTATCTGAGAAATCATATTTCAGTTGAAAATGCAATTTCGAATTTAATTCTAATAACACATTGCAAAGACAAATACTTTTTCCAAAAATTCTGAAACCACCTTAGTTGACATGTAGCTTATATTAATTACTAAGATAAGATAAGATAGAACTTTATTTATCCCGAGGGAAATTGTTGTGCAGCAGTTGCAATACACAGTAGGAGACAGTATACGATTCTAAAATGTACAAATAGTGCAAAAATGTTTTATACAAATATATATATATATATATATATATATATGGAAACATGTAAAACAAAATTACCAATGTAAATAACACATACCGGTCCCAGCTGTTCTTTCTGTCCCCTAATTTTGACCATCTAATGTGGCATTAATAAGGTAAAACTGCCCTTGAGGCCAACATCTCCATTTTTTATTTTGTTTTTCAAGCTTCAGTCACTTGTCAGCGCATTGGTATTCCCCCCA
Source organism: Bovichtus variegatus (assembly GCA_943593645.1). Lineage (NCBI taxonomy): Eukaryota > Metazoa > Chordata > Actinopteri > Perciformes > Bovichtidae > Bovichtus > Bovichtus variegatus. The sequence goes on along the minus strand of CALSCE010009645.1, from coordinate 1,955,570 downwards.
ACCCCCCACCCCCCTTTGTGAATTTGTCATTGCGGAGCCACTCTGCTATTTGAGGTATGTAATCAAGGCATGTTCCCAGAAAGTATGTAAAGATGTCCTGAGTCACCCTGAATGCTTGAGCTCCTGGGCTGACGGGATCTGCTGGGGGCCACATAGCATCCATAGGGGTCTTCAGACCTCAGGCTGGAATGACAATGAGAACAGGGCAAGAATAAATGTTATGCGTTCGTGTCTGAAAAGAATTTGTTAGTGGGAAGACACAGTGTGGGTTTCCCCCAAGTGACACATGATTTACCATCTGTAAGAAAAATACCTTATGACATATGTTTATTTATGGTCCCAGTCCAGGAACCAGGTGCACCAGCTCAAACTAAGCCTTGGTATAAGTGTTTACTAAGTGGCGACTTACCGATCACTAAATTAAAAAGAGTTACACCACACAAAGTAGTTCTTACGTAGAGATTAGTTGTCACTAAATATTTACTCTTAGGTCTGATTAGCTAAATGAACTAGCTTGCTAAGTTAACTGACAAAACTACTGTCAACGTCAGTTTGATAATATTGTCAATATATCTGACTTGATTGACATTGTGTGTAATAATGATATGAACTGGGAAGACTTTAAATTACTCATCTCACAAAAAACTTAATATACTGTACATATGTCCTCCATTACAAAATATTAAGGCAATAATATTAAACTAACCTAAATGGCCAAATAACATTTGTGTGATTATCTTGGCATTAATTAAATATTTCTCTTGAAATACACATATTTCTCCAGGCAGTTATGTTACAGCTTGTGTTGCTACAGTGACTTCTTGTTTACATCATACATACATTTATTGCTTTTGATTATACAGTGCTAAATATTTTATTTAATAAAGTCTTTACTGCTTTACTTTAGATTGTGTTTAATTTCAATAGTGGAACCTGATTCAGTAAATCACTAGTTTGACACCAGCCAGTAGCTACTAAAATCTTAGGAAACTCCTTGCTTAAGTTCTAAAGACTGAAAAATATACATGTGTGACTGAAGATTTTTTTTTTTTTACAAGTGAATGGAATTAAAGTGAATGTTGCTTTCGTGATATTTAACTTTGGAATACATGAATTTCTTTTGCAACGTTAGGAAAGAGCTCAGACTCTAAACGAGTGACGCTGCCATGTGGCACATTGATTTAATACTGGGGTCAAACCTACATGTCACACACTTGCACTTACATCTGAGCAAGTAAGGTTTGTCCTTACATAAGCAGCCTTTTCCCTAAAGCCTACGCTCTCTTTCTCGGTCCCTTAAGTCCTCCCGCTCTCTCATTAAAGCCTGTATTCATGCCCTCCCTCCTGTCGGCTTCTGCACAGAAGTCTTTAGTAGCCCTTGTCCTGCCTCACCCCCTACGCTCCCTGCTTTGCTTTTTCTCCCTAATTGGTTTGTACACTTTAGGAAGTGATGGCTCACAAACACTAACATTTTATCGACGAGAACAATGCGCCAACAGCTCATAAAATGGTATTCGTGGGAGCATTTTTAATATGAATTTGCATGTGTTTAATTGCAGTAAAGTTGACCAATGTCAGACTGTTAGGCACTGAATTTAGATAGTGACCTCATGTGGAAATGAAAACGTCCATTGCATTGTAGTTTACATTTTTACTACCTATACGAATGTGATAAATCTACAGTGACATTTGATAGTGACCATTTTTCTTACAGTTGATTTGTGCCTATCAATTTTTTCCTTTAAACATAATTAAGCATTAGAATTCTAGTAAAAGTGATCAGCATGCTGTTGCTGTGAAATTGCAATAGAATATTACCTAAGCAGTGTTGAAGCCCTTGTGGTCAGTGGCTATTTAACGCAGTGACGAGGCTTATAGTCATGTGTGCACACATATGCAGAGTTTTGAATAGCAGCTTTGTAATCATCATATGACCATGTAATCTGTGTAATATGGGTATTTTCTTGGTTGCGCGTTTTTTCTCCACATCAAACCCACACTGTGCACTCCTTAACATCTGTGCATTTAGTGTTATGCAACATGTAGGAAAAGAAATGCCACTTTAAACACAGTTCAGTCAGTTCTGTGTGTATTATTGGTCAGCCGAAACATTTGGTCTAACCCTGTTTGTTAGCGCACAGAGGCAGTGAAAAGTGATTCATTACAGCGTGATCACTCAGGAAACTGATTGGCTGCGACAATCAAACTGTGTGATAATTGAAAGGCGGGAGTGGAAGATTTTTCTCCCTTTCTTTCTGCCTGAGCTAGCCACTGTTTTGGAGCTGAGCTGGCCTAGAAACTCCAACAGAAGAAAAGCTCCCCCCCCCCTCCTCCCTTCACAAAGCTTTCTCACAACCCCTCTTTCCTTTGCTCCCTCTCTCTCGCTCCGTCTCCCTCTCAGTGACAGCTCCTGGTGGGCTTTATTTTATTTTTTTTCCTGTCTGCACCCTCGCTCCCCTCACATCCGTCCTCTGGGTCTCTGCCTCTCTTCTCTCCCTCCCCGGACTCTTTGAACACTTAACTTCAGACTAAACTCTTCCTTCTTTTAACCCTGCCTCCATCCAACCCTGCAAATCTTTATCCGATTAACTGCCTCGGCTGTGTCACCCCAAACCCGCATCAGACGGACCCTTTGCTCCAGAGGAGTCCTCGTTCTCCCACGAATGCACGCTGTCTGTCAGAGTCGTGCTTATCGAAGCGCACATATGTGTGCTCCATAGGCTCTCTGCCGGTTGCTGTGTACTGTCGACCGTGTGTCGGCACTGAAGCGTGGTCATGGGCTTCGAGGAGCGGCTGCTCTATGAACCAGCAGTACAACACTGCCTAGACTCGGCAGCTATCAATAGTCATGGTTCATTGCTGGAGGGTCCGAGCACTCTATGGATTTTGGATGTTCAATCAAGCCAACAATAATTCCTAAGAGTCTCTACTTCCTTGTTGTCCGGTGGACTTTGAGTCAAGAGGACTGTCCTGAGAAGTGTCCTGAGTGATGAGTGCTCTTCCCTTCTCCCCTGGCTGTGGTCGTCTCTCAAGGGACACACAAACAGATAGACAGTCCAAACAGAATTCCAGTCCACGCCGTGCGCATGTGTCTCCCCGCCATGGAGGTCATTCTCAACCTGGTAACTGCTGACACCTCTCCACTTCCTACTCCCTGCTCCGTGAGTCTCCACCTGTAAATAGTGTGCGTGTTCATTCATGGTCATCATGTATGTTTGGAGGTTTTGACTCCGTTTATTTATTTCCTCAATGATTCGAGCCTATGTCATAACCCCAGCACATGTGTTTATATTTGATATGGTGTTCATATGGCTGTTAAATTCTGTATCTGTTAAATTGGGTGAGTTACGTGTCCTATGTTTTGTAACTGAATAGGATACTGTTGCATTAAAGGTGTTGCAGAACTGAGAAACCACATAATCTGGCAGGAGACCAATCTCGTGGTGTGAGACAGATTTTGTCTTGAAATCATAGGGATTGAAAGTCTTTGTTGTGATAGAGGGGCCCCAGAAAAGCCTCTGTTTTTTCCCTCTTTCTCCCGAGACCTGCACTCTCAGCTGATGTACGTTTCTTTCTTTTGAATGTGAACATGAAGGGCTTTTCTCATAGCCTCCAAATTCCTTAGGAAATACACTGGCAGTCATTGGCTGTGTGTGTATCCTTCTGTCGTGCATGATTAGTAGTTTGTGTTGTGTTTTGTGCTAATTCATGAGTGCATGTGTTAAGTTAAATACCTCTGGTCCAGCATCACATGGAGTTATGTAATGTTCCATATCTGGTGAATGGGGTTCATTGTTGACACATTGGATCCCCTTAAAGAAAAACAAAAAGCGGATTGCCATTAAAAACATCTTTGTGTCAATTTCGGCACTGCTTAATTTGACATGCCTGGGTGGGAACTGAAACCACAGAGGAAATGAAAAGGGGATGGCAGAAAAAATGGTTTAGCCTTGAATATGGCACAGACTTGTCACATGCGCGGATATTTTTGATAACTATAAATAACTAATAAGTGCAGCGGTTGACCCACATGCACTTCACTGCATGCTCATTTCTGCTTTGCCACGCCAAGCACACACAAAATTATACATTTTTATCTGTTTTATAAGAGATATCGGGATCACTAGGTGATGTCATGTTGCTTTCTGATTGACTACAGGGTTAAAGATCAAACTAACTAATCAGGAGTGTGAAGTTCAGTCAGTCAGAGATGATTGACTTCCATGCCTGCTGAGTGATAAGGCCAGAGAGATACAAGCTGTATAAATGGAGAGAGGACAGCTGTACAATTCAAAATGACTGTTTACAGGTGGACGGATGACAGAAATTATTCAGGTACAACGCTGAGCTTACACCTAAAAACCCTAATTCTTAAATTCATCATGGATCCAAGGTCCCATTGCTCATGGATATTGGACTCCTTAGATAAGCAAGGTTGGAGAACCAGCTCTCTTAGCCTAGAACTGCTAAAACTCTGATGTGCTGGGACATATTTCAGAGAATGCTGTAATAGGAGAGATGTAGAGCAGAAATCTACACTAAGGTTACAGTATCCTGGTAGTATCACTCTTGCATCTTGGCACAAGAAACGCAAGCTGACATCACAGGAATGCGAGGCGTAACAGCCAACAAGGTACTGTACTTTTGCACTCGCATACAAATAGCAGAAACTTGACCTTGATCATAGAGAACATTGTAGAAGAAAATAGAAAGGGGGTAACTACACCAAAATGTTTATATTCAAAACAATCACAGCACAGCTCAATGATGTGGTTTATCACTGCCATGTTTACACTAAATACTGTATTTAAGGCCATTATACAAGCTATAAGTCTAAAACTTTACACATATGAGGATTTTCATTCTTAAACATGCAGCGTAAAGATTCTTCATCTTTTAACAATAAGCAGCAGTCAAGGATGGTAACAAGGTTTGAATTCCACTCGCCTTGACCTGGTTAGGTTGTGTCTCAAGAGGCTTAAGGCTGTGTCTGTTTCCACTCTTTGGCTATCAGAACATCTCATCAATTACTGAACCTGAACTCACCTGAGTCATCTGACAAAACAACAAACACATTATGCAGGACTTGGAGGAAGAGAAAACAGGGATGTCTGAAGCTATGGGGTTGAAAGAAACAAGAACTGAGAGATTGCCCCCAAAATCTCGTAAAGGCACTTATGAAAGCATCGGTCCAGCTTCTGCTCTATGACCTACATTGAGCAGAGGGGAATTTGCGGCATATGTGTGTCCAGTGTGGCTGCGAGAGATGGGGCTGTACAAGATGTTCTTGTTGAGTGTATCTTATTATGCGTGATGCATATCTAACAACATTAGCCCGATAATGCTTTCTAAATGCCTGTTTGGTTGAGACATATGGCTGTAGGTCTGTGTTTAGATTAGGCTGGGCTTTTCCCAGGCCTCTGGTGGTTGTAAGGTAAAGCAGGGTTGCCCTTCACAGCTCTAACTAGCTTTACTTGGATCAGAGGCTGTTGCACAACCTGCTCCACCAGCAGGCAGACACAGTTTGGAGGGTGGAGTGAGAACAAACACTTTCCTGTGTGTGAATGCAAGAAGCCATAGGGCAGGGGACAGATCCATGCGGACCCTTTTGTGTTATTTACTGATAAAGTCTAATCACAGTGGGATCAGGCAGTCCCCCAATTACAAACACACACACTCAGCTCCCCTCATTAGGCTACACAAGCTCCAGTGATGCAGTGCCTGTCGCTTCTTGCTTCATTGGCTCAGCACATCAACATGTTTGGCTGTGTCAACTCTGGGAAATTAGCCTGATCCGTCAGCTCACAATCTTTAATAACATGCATGATAAGTCGCAGAAATACTCGACCATTTGAGGATGACACTGATCCTACAGACAATTTGTTCAGTCACTGGAACTCTTTATCTGGATCAGAAAAAACATTGTTTTGCTGTGTGTGGCAGCCGCATGAGTCTGTATCAAAATGTGATCATAAATTTGCAGTTACCAGTCGTGGAGAATGTAAGCTGTCTATAAAGCTGTAAAAGACGGTACACCCTTGTAAACCACCTGACTGACCAGCTGTGTGTGGTTCCTTGCATACGTAACAGAAGAACTCTGCTGACAGAGTTCTTATCTCATGCTAAAACCTCTATCTACTCTACTGCAGGATACTCCAGTCCAAAGGGTTCAGCTGACTCGTCCTTTGCCCTCTTTATCTATGGTATATTTTTAGTCAGAGGGCACATGTTTAATTATTCAGGTAATGTCGTCTTCTGTAAGACAAGCGCAAACTGGGAAATCTGCACATTTACCCCATGGGCTGCTTATACTGTATGGATGAAATGAGCACTTAATTCATGCTCGCCCTCATGAAGCTATTAATACTGTTTTGTTTATAGCCGAGAACCGACCAGGTGCTGCTCAGAAACGTCGCCTCTTAGTTCTCTACTGTGTCAGCCCAGCAGGCTGTTCTGGTTCTCTGATTCATTTGATCGCCTTGGCTGCCAGTCAGGAGGATTTGATCATCATTAGACTTACTGTACACAACAGTTGTTAGGTCACTGGACTCATGGATGTGGGCCTTCTTCTGTTTAACGCTTTTGCAATGTAACCAACATGGTGCAAAACCATTTAATTTAAAAGTCAAATTACCTCAAAATGTGAGTGTGTGTGTGTGTGTGTGTGTGTGTGTTAGAAGGATGTCACACTGGTTTTTCTTGCCCTCCAGAGCTCCTCTCAGAGTTGATAAAGTCTCGATTAACTCGATTGTAAGATTTCACTTCACATAATAACTGTGATTGCAACAAAAAAAAAAATGCGTCATCCTGTAATCATTGAACACATTATTCTCCAAAATAGTCTGTTTTTTGTGGAGCAGAGCTTGGATATTGAGCAGCAAGCGTTTGGAGTTTTTGTGTGGTTTTGTGTTCATTCTTCCATGTAGTTCATTCGTTTGTTTGCTGTTAAAAGTGTCATGAATGATGATTGACATTGCCTGGTTATAATTCCTTATTTGCACTTTATGTACTATGAAAACCACACTGGATTATTATTTATGCATTTTAGTGCGTTAATCTACATAGGTGCATAGTATGTTATCAATATGTGATCACATATTTTTTGCATGTAAAAATCTTTATTTGAAAAATAAGTAATAACTACAGCTATCAAATAAATATAGTGGAGTTTTAAAGTATAACACGTCCCTCTGAGTGAAGTATCGAGAAGCATGAAATGGAAATACTCAAGTAAATTATAACTTCCTTTAAATCTGTACTCAAGCACATTAGCACAGTACTTGAATACATGTACTATTCTAACTCCAATAGTGATAGCAGTTGTAGCCGAATAATACCGGTCAATAAGTGCTGTAGTAGTATTTTATATTTGTCTGTGCATGTTGTTAGTCCCTCGGTGAGTCTATTACAGTAAAATGAAAAAAGTCCCTGACTGAGGAGCTATTTCTGCACTCGGTGACGGTGATTGACGGCTGCCTGCCGAGCAGCTCAGAGGATGATGTCATCCCTCAGCTGTGAGTGGAGGGAGGGGGGCGGAGCTTCCGCTCTGCCCAGTGCACAGAGTTTCAGGTGCGCTTCAACTTTCACAACAAGCCCGGCGAGTTGGAGCAACGGCAGCCCGGCGAAACTTAAGAGTACCGGCGGGAGATTTTTTTTTTTGCTATTTAACTTTAACAAAGTGTCAGAACAGATGAAAATACACCGCTCGCCTTCAGTTTTGGGAACATGCACTGGGAACAATTCCTCCGTTTGACGAATGGAAAGGTGAGTCGCTCTCTGCGCGTGCTGAGGTCGCTTCTGTGACAGAAAATGAGCTAATTTCTCTGTACCTTCATTCTATTGCTGTTCTCCCGGATGCGCTGTGGTTTGTGTTGTTGACTGTGGTGCCTGTCATCCATTAGTCATGCTGCTGGGTATGCAGGTGAGCATCCGGTGCTTTGTTTTGACCTGTTGTGGAGTGGTGATAAATGGCAAGCCTATTCGGAGGTTGTGTGAGGGGATGCCAAGGTGAATAACTCTCACCGGTGCGCCCCCCCCCCCCTGGCTTTTTTTTGTTTTTCTGGGTGTGCGGTCAGGATCAGCGGCTTATGTTGTGTGCTTGCTCAATGATGAGAAGAACATTTTGATCACAATCCCTCCCTGAAGCATCATTAGCTCCAACAGTGTCACAGTGTTCTGTGTATCCTTGCCCTGAGGCGTTGAGGAAATGAAGGTGCTCCTAGGTTCATCGCCTTCTCAGGTAGAGTTAATCTTGTTTTTATGAAAATACAGGAAAAACACAATTTAGATAGTTTCTTTGGTTTCACAAATGTTGAGTGGCCTTTTGATAAAATCATGTCAGTGTCTGAACAACACAGACAGAAAGTTAATCTGTAAAACTGTTGTGAACAAAAATCTAATATCCTGTCAGTCTTGTCCTGTATTGTCGCACACCGAACAAAAGAGATTTGGTTGATACTCTTTTCATTCTGTTCTTGCCTGTTTTCCCAATGAAAAAGAGACGTGCTGCGGATTCACACTTGGAAGTATTGAGTTTTGTATAGATGTACTGAAATTATTATTTTTTTCTTCCACTTTCTTTTCTTTGTTAACAAATGTAAAAGGAATATCTTGCATCTTCCTCTTCAGAGAAACTGACCTCGAGTTGCCTATTCAACTGTCTAAATTTGCCCTCATTCCCGGTGACTGGCTGCAAGAAATGCAGAAGCCTCTTTTTCTGTGTGTCAGCAAAATGACTAAGAACCCTCAATATGCAACTCACACTTTTGCTTCCCTGTTTTCCTCTTTAATCCCTCCTTTCCTCCTCTGACCCTTTACCTACCCCAATCTACCTCTCTTTTAGATCGACCGGCTGGAGGTTAGCGGGCTCAGCCAAACACCCCTGGCTTTTTCATGTGGGGCGGACAGTTCATTCCCGGGAGGTGAGGATTGCACCCCAGACCCTCAGCGCACAAAGCAGGCAATTGCCCAGCTGCAGCAGAAAATCCTCAAGCTCACAGAGCAGATTAAGATCGAGCAGACAGCCAGGGATGACAACGTTGCAGAGTACCTCAAACTGGCCAACAATGCTGACAAACAGCAAAGCACACGCATCAAACAGGTAAAATTATGAGTTGTTGCACACTATGAAACTATTAATATGTATATTTCAAAAAGAAAATGAATACAGGGAACTAATTGTCTTATATTTTTAACTGAGATTTATGTTACAATCAGTGCATTAACACTAAACCTGTTTTTTCACTTTGGGGTAGGGAGGGAACTTATTGAATATATCGAAATGGAGTGAGTTATTGCAAATGTCATGTTTAGTCCCTCGCTAATCAAAACCTGTTCTGTGGATGTCAGGTTTTTGAGAAGAAGAACCAGAAGTCTGCACAGACCATCCAGCAGCTGCAAAGGAAGCTGGAGCACTACCACCGGAAGCTACGGGAAGTGGAGCACAACGGTATCCCACGCCAGCCCAAGGATGTTCTGCGGGACATGCAGCAGGGCCTGAAGGATGTCGGAGCCAAAGTCACAGGCTTCAGTGAAGGCGTGGTCGACAGTGTAAAGGGAGGCCTCTCCAGCTTCTCCCACGCCACACACTCTGCTGCTGGGGCCGTTGTGTCCAAGCCCCGGGAGATTGCATCGCTAATTCGTAACAAATTCGGCAGTGCCGACAACATCCCCTCGCTTAAAGACTCTCTGGACGACGCCTCAGTAGAAGAAGGTGTGACAGGGGCTGGCGGACGTTCACTGGGCAGCGCTGCGCATCACCTCCAGCCCAGTCCCAAGTATGGTAGTGAGGACGACTGCTCTAGCGCTACATCAGGCTCAGCGGGGGCCAACAGCACCACAGGGGCACCCGGAGGACCCCCGAGTTCCAAGGGCAACACACTAGAGAGGAGCCAGAGCTCCAGCCTGGACATGTTGCTGCAGGAGATGCAGGAGCTGAGGGAGGGCCAGACGAGGCTAGAGGAGAACCTTGATGGTTTGAAGAGCCACTATCAGAGAGACTACACAGTTGTTATGCAAGCACTGCAGGAGGAACGCTTCAGGTACAGAGAGAAAAGACACGATATGAGAGTGTGTATGGCTGTTGACTCATCATCACGGGCAACACTCGCCCTACTCGTGCACAGGAGAGCTCTTTTATCAAACCTAGATAAAAACAAAACCTTGACCTGAACCTACTTTACATAAACATTTTAGGCCAGCATAAAGGTTCTGCTCTTGTACCCGTCCTCAAAGCGTATGTCAAATTATCTCACTTGTTGCTTCGACAGGTGTCTCTAGCATTTAGACTGAACTGTATATGGAAAATGTTCCTCGCTTCATGTTAGATTGTTGTTTTTGAGACAGCAGTTGAGCACTTCAAAAAAGTGACAGACACACCTGCAAAGTTCACAGGTGTCCTCTAAGTACAAAGATCTTTGGCGTTATTTCAGCCTTCCTCCCAGCTCCGCATATCTTGCTTAGACTCAGACGTCTCCGTGCAGCTTTTGTTTTGGTTTGTCTGTGGGCAGTTGGCCGTAAGGAACTCACTCACATTCCTCCAGAATGTTCTGACAAGAGGGCACAAAGATTAAGAGGGGCAGGACAGTGGCTAGGAGGGGAGATATAGTGAGCCGCTTACATAGTAAAAGAAACATGAGCATTTTTCTCCCTAAAATGTCCTGAGTCCAGAGCAGTCTGGGCTTGTCCGCTACCAAAATAGTAGCGATTAGAACAGAATGACCACTGGGAATAACGAGGATAATCATTCATAAACCAGTCATTTTGGTATATAGCTCTTCAGAGACTAAATCCGTCCCTTGCATAACCAAGAAATGCCTAAAATTGGACTTTCGTAACCAGGCCTGCAAATAACGATTATTCTCATTGTTGATGAACGTGGAGCTGAAATAATTTACAGATCAACATAAAGCTAATCGGCAACAACTTTGCTAATTGATTAATTAAGTTATTTTCTAAGCAAAAATGAAAGAAATTCACTGGTTCAAGTTTTTCTCAAGTGAATATGTATTGGGTTTTTTTAATAGTCTTCTATAAAAAATAATTATTTATAATAATAATTATAATAACATTTTGGGGTTTTGAAGACATTACTTTGGGCTCTGGAAAAACATGCTTTTCCCCTTTTTCTCTATTTTCTGACTTAGACCAAACAAATAATCAAGAATGGTTATATTACCGACCTGAAATATTCAGTAAAAATCTGTTAAAAAGGAAACAAACATACACAGAGGCAGTCTAATGTCTATTCTTGTGCTATGCTGTCCATCCAATTGTATGTGCCTGCCAAAAAAAACCCAGCAGTATAGATCACTCTCCTCCTGCTGGGTACCTCCCATTGGCCTACTCTCACACTGCTGACTCTCTGATTGGCCAGTTGGGTCAGCAGATGAGTAAGCATGCCCTAATCTTGTCAGGGCGAGTCATCACTTCAGTTAGGTGCCATGTGGTTAGATGCTTTCAGGCTGTGTCTCTGCTAATTCTAGCGTGTGTCTCCTTGTCTAAGATAATTATTCCCCAGACCCTCACGCGTGCGTTTGTGTCTTCAGGTGTGAACGTCTGGAGGAGCAGCTTAACGACCTGACAGAACTTCACCAGAATGAGATCCTCAACCTCAAACAGGAGCTGGCCAGCATGGAGGAGAAGATCGCCTACCAGTCCTACGAGAGAGCCAGAGACATACAGGTCTGTCTGTCAGGCCACAAGCACGCCGCCCACGTCAGAAATAAATGAACAGCTACAAAAATCAGTTTAGTCAGAATTACATTTTCTTAGTCTCTCATTGTGCTTAATATTGGCTACTTCAAAATGACCTTTTAGAGGATAAAGCAAAGTGGTCAATTAAATGGCAAGTTCAGGTCCTCACTGCTGTGCGGTTGAGTCATTGAGAGCCATTACAAAATACCTGATTAACACGCACAAGTAACTGCATCTCATTTCATATGGATACAGCAATTATTTTTGTCCATATGTCGTAGTTTTTATTTCAAAATGCCCTTGTCAGAAGTCTATTTATACAGTGATGCTTTTATTGTCATAATGTCACTTAAGGACAGTGTTGTTGTCGCTAATCCCTGTTCCTAACCTCTTAGCTAGAGCAACGACAATCGTCAGAATAAGAGTGACAAAATGACATTTCACAATGATAAATGTTGAGGAAATGAGTTTTAATCCTCTAGATTATGTCACAATTGCTTATTTATGTAGTTTTCTGTAAATATGTTTATCATTCTATAATAGTCCATTTGGAGTTCCCCACTAAGAGCTTGTGCAAGTGGATGTGCTGAAGAGAGCTCAGCCTCTCTAATTTAATGTTTTAAGTAGTTAATTCATTTGGTCTGCTCAGAATCTACGTCAAGTGTAAGGTGGTCGCGCACCCTCCTGCAGCCAAAGGCATTATCTCATAGTGTTGACACTGTAAGCAGGAAGAGGAGATGGAGAATCCAGTCTGTCCATCTGCTTTTCTGTTTGTTCAAATCACAAACATTGTCATTGACTCGCATTACTCCTGTCCTTTCTTTGTTGTCGAGTACGGCTCAGGTTTGTGTGTGTTCAATATGCCTATGCCTGCATGAAGTGTGTTTACAGTTCAAGTTGCCCCTTTGCTGCATTTCTTTTCCCCGGGAGCAGGGGGCGGTAGAGGTCTATGCAATTTTTGCTGTGGCGTTGAACTGGATTGCATTATGAAGTGTCTCTAATGTTTTGCACACCAAGACATTTACAAACATGAAAGGGCTAAAGGAATATTAATAAATAATAATAATAAAAATAATAAGTCATTCATTTTTCAAAGCGTCATGCACCAAAAGGTGCCCAGCACACATGGGCTTACAAAACACGGCAAAACATAACAAATAGGAGCAATAACATAATTAGAGCGAAAGACCAAATAAAAATAAAACTCCATTCATCGTCAAACATTGTCAAAGCACATAGGAACATAATTCTCGTTAGACAAATCTCTTTAGACATTAGAGGTATAAAACATAATTCAGGCAGGTACTGCAGTCTACATTCATCAGACAGGACATGACAGTTATTCTAAGACTTAGAAACACATTTCAATACAATGCAGTCCACTACAGTAAAGTGGCAGTTGAGCCTATAGTATGTTGTGGGTTTAGGTCTCTCTAAGGTGACTTTGTTGAGTGATTTTCCTTCTTTTTTCTCTGCGTGTCCTCTGCAGGAGGCGTTGGAGGCGTGTCAGACCAGGATCTCTAAGATGGAGCTCCAGCAGCAGCAACAGCAGGTCGTCCAGTTGGAGGGGCTGGAAAATGCCACAGCCCGGACGCTCCTGGGAAAACTTATCAATGTGCTGCTGGCCCTTATGGCCGTCCTTCTGGTCTTTGTCTCAACTGTGGCCAACTGTGTGGTCCCCCTTATGAAGACACGCTCGCGCTCGCTCTCCACCCTCCTCCTCATCCTCCTGCTGGCCTTCTTGTGGAGAAACTGGGACGCTCTCTCCGGGTACACGCACCGCGCTCTGCAGCCCCCAGGATGACCAGGGTGAAACCGGCACATGTTGCTTTGGTAACACCAGGTGATGATAACTTTAGCTGCAATCATGCAGGAAGTTTGAAGAACGTGATTGCCGTAAGAATGGCTGCGCGGCCGGGCACTGAAAATTCGGCCGGGCACATTCGGACACGGCGTCGAGGAAAAAGCGGAAGAAACAGAGTACAAAGTTGAGAATACTCATGATTGTCATTTAGGAAGGACGAGACTGTTTACATTTTTGAAAATCAGCTATTGTGTTGCGGTTCCTCAGAACGCAGCACTGTACTGTTTTTGTCTTTTTAGAGTTTAATCAATTATAATGTTATTATTTCTAATAATATTATTTTTATTTTGAACGTTATTTTATTCAGTACCATGTAGCATTACGCTCCTCTCACTCACATGACGTGGAGCTTAGTCAGGAAACTGGGTTGGCGATTTGCTCCAAAGGCCCAGTCCAATAGTAGAGACATGCAAATGTGATAATGTGGTTGATTGCCTTTAGGAAGAGAACTCTTACCTAGCTGTGAATGGTAGATTTGAACCATGGCTATGAAACTTCCTGGAAGTTGCTCCTTTTCTTGCTGTGATAAAAGTTGTTCATGCAGAACATTTTGAACGACTCACCATGAACTTTGAGTGCCGACTAGAGACATTTTGTGCTTCCTTACCATTTCTAATAGCAAAGATCACATGCTTTTACTTACTTCCTTTTTTAAGTAAAACAAGACTGTGTTTAATAGGGGATAACTGAAACCGACAGAATGGGCCAGCTTTACAGGGAAAAGCTACAATGGGATATTGTTAAACATCTGCAACATTTGCAACATGTTAACAATGCTGAGAGTTTTCATAAAAAAAAAAAAAAGCATTGAGTTTTGTGTTTTAAAAGCAATGATAAAAGGCCATCGTCCAAGTAATATCAATTTGCCAGGATAATTGTCCCCCCCCCTCCGCCATATTTGATGTGATCAAGTCAGGAACAAGAGACAACTGGTGCTTATCCAGCTCCATCTCAGTTGGAACAGGAATGCTGCTGCTTTATATCTACAGTGCAAGTTGTCTCCACTGCCATGTCAGTCAAATGCACACTGACACTGTACTCTTCATCAGACTTTCTCCCTGCGTATTATTTCTCTGGCCGTCTTTTTATACCATCTTATGGTGTAATCGCACAGTGCCAAACCTTAGTCAATCCAGGGATGCCTGAGCACCAAAAGGGTCCAAACTGAGAGGAAAGAAAGGGGACGTTGCTCCGCAAGTCTTGCTTCAATTCACATATGTCATGAATGTTTTGCTTGTATGTCAAGGGGTGTATCTTTTTGAAAGGGAAAATCAATTAGAGAATTCCCGATCTGAACATGAACTTGACTCCAGACCTTCAGTTGTTGCTGCACCTTGCCTCCTTGAGTACAGTTCCTTTGCTGGGCGTCCAGTCTTTCTTTTTATTCTCTCTCGCTGTCTCGTCAAGTCAAGGACACAACAAGATGTCCGAGCACATTAAATAGTTCATTGTGCATTTCATGCTGAGAAGCTGATTTCCTAACAGATAGCGAGATCATTTGAACTGTACAAGCTGCACTTTAGCACACGGCTAGATAACATACAAGTCAGGCTGAGGCTTGAGGAACCTTTTGATAGAGACTTCAAAGTGTGTCACTCCTAAGACAGAAGGCCTCAGTGGGATCAGAAGAGTTGTCTCAGGTCAGGATCACTGTCATCCCTGTCTAAGGATGAAACCCACAGAGAGGAATATAATGCTTTTCTTGTCAAAACGTCGATAAACTTGATTCCTCTCAAGTTGAACATGCAATTAAAAGGATAGATTTATTGATCCTTTTTCATTTTTGCCATGGCGGTCGCAGCAGACAAGTTGAGAGTGAGATGACCTTTGACCTCAGCTTGACCTTGCAGTGACACCTGTGATGTAGGCTTGTGTGCTAAACCACTCCGGTGCCTTGATGTCCTCCTGATGTCCTTTTCTAAGTGTGGAATAAATAAAGTGCATTCCTGACTAACTCATGAGCCATCATTATTTAATG
>CALSCE010009645.1:1929199-1939934 GCA_943593645.1 Bovichtus variegatus | reverse complement strand
TGTTGTGGGTGCATGTCTACTTTTGGGGATTCATTACTGCAGCATGCTCTGAGTCTACACACATTTTGAATCTTCTCTTTAAAAGTCACCTCTTGTAGGTTCCTCATGTAACCACTAGATGGAGATCTTCTGCCTTGTATGCCCTTCAGGTCTTCTTTTTAGCTCCATGGCTGTGAGAGGCTGTGTTTAGTTTGTGTGAATTGTCTTCTATGAGGGAGGTGGGGGTCTGAACTCAAGGAGGTCTTTCACCTTATCAGGAAGGAAACAGGTTTGGTGGAAGGCCCCTTTAACCGCAGTTTTACTGCCAAAAACCAGAGTGGGCCACTAGGGACAATATTTTCATTATAAACACAGGAGAGACCACGTCCCCCCCACACACACTTTATTCTACCAATCTCTCTCACACACACACACACACACAAAGATTAATTCCGTTGAATGTCGTGTTTGATTGAGCAGCACCAAACCGCAGCACTCAGTCACACCTCGCCGGTGATATCTGATGCTGACAGCTTTGACCCACACCGAGCCTTATCCCTGCAGGACCTCATGTACGCGTCCTAACTGCCCGCTGAGGCCCGCGCACACATGCACGCGCACAGTGTTGAGACTGTTGGTGGCTCAGTCATTGTGCTGTGCAGTTGGGGGGTCATTATGTTGCACTTTATCAGAGCGCTTTTCTCTTTTACACTGCCAGATTTGATGCGCATGGCTGTGCGCCAAGGTAAACACGGGGCGCACTTATCTGCCCTACTGAAAGCTGCAAGTGGTGACGGAGAGGAGTGAGTGAGTTTGTCCCCTGAGGAGTCCACAGTAAATAGGCACAAGCGATTACGCACGATTTAGCATCAACTTTAATTATTGCATGTATTCAGAGATAACACTTCTCGGGCTCGCCTGCAAACTGATTTATGCAGTGTCTGACACATTCGTGGTCGTTTGCCTACTAGGGATCATTCATTTCTATTCAGAGATGTGAGCATATGCACACTCCATCCAGAGACAAAAATGCTAAACATATTCGTGCATTTTTGAGTGGGGGCGCATGTGTTGTGCTTGAATATTTATGAGGTAAAGCTCGCAAGAAAGCTGTGTTGGATAGATGTGATGTCAAAACCCGGAAAGGTGCGCTGATGTGCCCATCTGGTAGCACTTTCACGCTGCTTACCGTGCCGTATGTGCCCAAAACAGAACCCTCCGGATCTGCAGAACTAATCTGAGAGCCGAGGGACTGGGGAGCACAGAAGGTGGGACGGTGACCCGTCATTAACCCCAAGATGAGCGGAACCACACAGAGGGAGATTCATCAAGTGGCCCATCTTGAGAGAAAACAGTATTATGGTCTTTAGTACTATGGCAGGGTGAGCTCACGTTATAAATTCATATTGAAAATTAAGTTATTATTAGACCTGTTATAGCCAATTTGATCTTGTAGTTGGATCTGAACTATTTTTTTTTCAAAACTAGGCTAGCTGAACATTAAAAAAAATGACATTCACGTCAAATGAGCCTTTTTACAATACATTGTACAATGATCAATCACACCAGTGGCCTGACAGATTGCTTTGTTGGGAGGGGGAGGCGGTGCCACTCTTTAGGCTTAATCAGCCGACGCCCCTGTCAGTAAAGTCCCAAATGTAACTTAAATATGTACTTTTATTTATTATTTATTTATGAATACATTATTAAATAAGCCGTACTGAAAGATAACTCCAAACAAGTTTCATCACCTTTGTGGCATGCATGACACTGTCCAGATATTTGCGCGTCAACAAATCAACACGAACTATTTGTCTCTAATAGACTAGTGTTTAAAGATCATAAACATACCAACGAGGTGGGCTAATGTGGCTCAGTGCGCCTCGGGAGAGTCTGCTGAGCTGCACAGAAGACAGAGGAGAGGGACAGGGGAGGCAGCCTGAAAAGGAAGCACGACTCGCTTATCGCGTCACTCTGGGTTTAGGCGTTGAGCAGGAAACAGCCTTTCCTCTCGGATTGTCGCAGTAGAAACAAACACACAATTTTGTCTTTGCTCAATGCACCCCTCGGCACAGAACACGCGGAAGCCGGTCAGAAGGAAAAATGCCTCCTTCGATAGAGATAGCTGTTCTGCTCCTCGGCGTCCTGGCTTTGGAGACGCGCCGGAGTGCCAGCGCGCTGCACATCCAACAGGCGTTCGTGTCTCCAAATCAGACCAATAACTTCGCGGTGGACCCGGTGTCCAGAAAGGTTTACCTGGCCACCGTCAACACAGTCTACCAGCTGAACGGGACCTTGAACATCGAGGTGGAGCAGAGGACCGGACCGGTGGAGGACAACCTGTTGTGCCATGCGCCACAGCTGCCCCAGGCTCCGTGCGAGCATCCCAAATCCCTCACTGACAACCACAACAAGCTCCTGAAGCTGGACCGGGAGCAAGGGGTCGTGCTGGTGTGTGGGTCCGTGTATCAAGGCTTCTGTGAGCTCAGAAAAATTGAGAATATTTCGGAGATAGCGGTGGAGTTCCCACATCAGGTCGAGATGACTGTTTTCCCCAGCATGCTCAACATCGCTGCCAACCACCCGAACGCATCCACTGTCGGGCTCATCTTCAAGAGCCACGGGGGGAACACCCGGCTTCTCGTCGGGGCGACTTACACAGGGGCTGGCACCCAGTTCTTCCCCAAGAACCACAGCAAGGAGGACCTGCGCTTTGAAAACACCCCGGAGATCGCCATCCGCTCCTTGAATATCAAGGATTTATCTCGACTTTTCACCTATGACATTAACCCTTCAGAGGATAATGTATTCAAGATCAAACAGGACGTCAAAACTAAAAACAAGCTGAACTTCGTACACGCTTTCATGCAGAAGACTTATTCCTACATCGCCTTCAATAATGACGCGAAAATGGGCCACAAGGAGAGCCAGCCCAACAGCATCCTCGCCAGGATATGTCTGGATACCGAGAACCCCCGAAAACCCAGCGGGCCGGAGAGCAGGAAGCTCACTGAATCCTACATCCAGATGCCGCTACAGTGTGGATTTAACGGGAACATTTACAACCGGCTGCTGTCCGTTTACCCCGCGGAGATCCACACAAACGACGGGAAGAGCTCCGAGCCGTACCTGTTTGGAGTGTTTTCCAAGGCGGACAGAAAGTCTGCTCTGTGCGCTTTCAAGTTTGGAGACATCGATGAGGAGATCCGACAAGGCCGCAGGAGCTGCTCCAACTCTCCCAGCAGCGATGTGCAGGTGCTGGACAGTGTGATCCAGGGCTCCGGGGCAGCCTGCATTCAGAAGGAAAACCTGGTGGTAAGTATTGTAACTATTGTGTATGTGTAAGTCAATATAGACATGTTCAATTTGAAATATGTGTAGTTTAATTTGATTTCATGTTGGCATGTTATGCAAAAAAATGTAAATTGTTTAAGTGACATTGGACTGAAAGTCTAATTTGGCAGACACAATGGGAAGTAATCGACTGTCCTAATTGATTCCACTCACTCAGGTTTTCTTTAAACGTGTCAGTAATTTAATGGGGCAGAATAACCAACAACAGTCACAACACGGAAACAATAGATGCATTTTTTTTTTAACTCCCCAACCGATTTTTCCAATTTTGTTTTATTATTTTGTGATTTTAATTTATGTTTTGATTTCACATTTATGCATTATTTTGTAACTATTTTTGGATTCAACACGGATACATCCCCATTGGACAAAGCCTGGAGAGGATGAAATTGGATTTTTAATTTAATCGTTATCCTTTTTTTTTTTTATACCTCTACCACTGCAAACAAGAGTTCCTCGTATGCGCAAACATACTTGGCCAATAATCCTGCATCTGATGTTGATTTATGAAGGTCTTTACTTTTGTTCTGACCCTACGAAACAAGACAAACTCACTCATGACTCATACTCATACATTTATGATGGTTTCCAGTTCCAGTTCCAGCAGTTATCTTCTTTAGCTCTGAGGCTCAGGACTTGGAGAGAGGATCTCCCATGTCACGAGTAGAGGTCACGGTAGACGCTTCAAGGCCACGCTGGGGGTTATGGGAAGGGTGAGATTCCTCTCTTATCCAGCAGCTCCCTGTCTTATCAAATATGAAGAGAGGAAGGAGTCAATAGTCTACTTTGTTTTTCCGTTAAGACATCTTTTTTTTTTTATTGAGCGTGTGCTTGTAACTTTAACTGAACCACAAATTGGGCACAGTATTAGTGACTAAATAGCCGCTTTGTAGTAAGCGCACTCTTCGATATTTTATTTATAACTACATGCTTTCCATATCAAACTAAATATTTGCCCTCAAGGAAAATTAAGCGCTGCGCACTATATTTGTCCTTTTTTGTGTTCCCTCTATATTGATCGCGTCTGATGATAAAGGCAGAGAAAGCGTTGCACAGTTTTATAGGAATGCAGTGAAATTCCAGCTTTTCTTTGTGACTGTTTTGACTGACAGAGCTGAGGTCAAAGGAGGCTGTCCCGCGACCGCAGTGCTGTGGCCCAATTGGCCCACAGGCTTTCCTTAGATAGACGACTGCTGAGTTGAAAGTGGTTTAGAGTGGATTTTTCTCTCGCTGTAATACAACCTACTTACCACACAGAATAAAGCTAGTCTTTCTTAAGTTTTACTTCTGTGTTGCCACGGCCGCTGAAATGTGATCTTTTTTGTAGTCGACAATCTGAAGGCCAGCACTGAGGGAAAGCCAGACACAATTTATGATAAGAGAGACAAGGCCGCGAGCAGAAGGGCTCGTGGGAAACGACTCTACAAATATCCACTGTGCTTAATTCTTCTTCTTCTTTTTTTTTTTTTCCCTGCTCTGAAATATTCAGAGAATTCCCAATAGATCCTGGTGCTCATCCAAGCATGGCACTAATGTTTTATCATTGCGCGCTGAGCATTTGACAAAAGCAGAGTCTTATGAGTGTTGAAGACCCTTGTAAGCCCCTTTCAAGTATTCACTGAGATGTCTTAAAAGTGATTTATGAGAATGAGCGGCACCGTTGCGATAGCCACTATCAGCTCTTGTTTTTCACTTCGCTTTCATCATGCGGCCCTCTTTTTGTGCCCTGTTCTCTCCTGCTTTCTAATCCGTGTGGTGTGCTTCCATATGAGAGCTAATGAGCATTGATCTCACTCTCGTTCTGTCTTTGTTGTAGCTGCAGCCCGACCAGCTGGACTGCGGTGCGGCCCACCTACAGCACCCTCTGGCCCTGCGGAGGTCCCTGAGGGCTCTTCCTCTGGTTGAATACACAGGTCTAACTTCCGTCTCTGTGGACAATGTACACAACCACACTGTGGTTTTTATGGGAACCAGTAATGGACGACTTCGTAAGGTGAGACGCATAAGACGGTCTACAAACACACACACACACACAGACACACACTCAGTGCTTATACAATGGTTGAGCAAAGAATGAAACTTTTCTAAACTAACCTCGGGTGAAAGCACAGTTGTGGCAGATGGTCACCGCTGAATGGAGTCGATATTTTTTAATGTGCTCGAGCCCTTAAGCTTGGAAAAACTATAACAGTAACAATTACGTAGTGCCACTCTGATGTGGCTGCTGAGTCCTTCAATAAAGCAAACTTCAGGTGTGTGATGAAACACTCAGAGGAATGTCTGCTCTCATCTCGTCGCCCCCCCCCCCCCCCCCCCCCCCCCCGACCCCCACCCCCTCGATTCATCCGTGACCCCGTGACGGCCCATTAACTAGTCTTAATCATGTGCTCTAATGTTCCTCAGACCTGGCTGTTGTCTGAGAGATCACCAACCAGAAAGCCGTTTAACGAGAGCGGTTGCCGAAGTATGACTCAGCCCTGGCGAGTGTTGGTCTGCGACCTCAACATATGCATAGGGTCCGGCTTGTGAAAAATCTTTTCCCGTCCAATTAACGGCATTCCTTAATTCTGTCTCAAGCACATTCCTAGTCACCCCTGACTGAGCTGAGCTGAGAAGCAGCCTGCCTGCAAGCGCCACAAGCTGCTACTCAGCTGTGTGCAGGAAACACAATAAACTGACTCTGAAAGCTTTCCGACCTTATTGTTTTGCATTAGGCCGGTACCTTTTACAACATTAAAAAAAATTCTGCTGGAGGGTAGTTCCGTGTTAGGACTCCTGAAAGAGTTTCTTGTTTCCTCTCCAGATGAAGGCACTGATTTAGCCCCAGCAGTAGTTCGTTTCTGGATAGTTTAAACCAGATGCACAACTTTGGTTGGGATGTTGTGCGCAACTGTGTATATGAGCGTGTTTGTGTATGTCTGTTGGCTTGATTGCAGGTTCGACTGTGTTTTTTAGGTGTTTGACTTTGTCTGTAGGCCAGTGTGAGTGGTTTAGTGATTTCATGTGTTTACTCAGATGAATGCATACCCTGTGATTATGTGCTATATGTGTGTTCTCTCAGACTGTGTGTTATACAGGGAGCGTAATATTTCTGTGACCCTGGGCAACAACATACTCTGTGCTTTATATGCTTTATGCGTCTTTTATTGTTTGTGTATGTGTCTGAGTGTGTGGCAGCGTCTGTCTGTGCCTCTGTGTGTGTGTGTGTGTGTGTGTGTGTGTGTGTGCCCTGAGGATAGAGCTGTTACAGAGGTTAATGGTGCTGTTAGTGTGCGTAATGTGATTCTGACTGTGAGTTTGGCTCAGACTAAACACAGGGGAACAGTGGTTGAGATTAAGTTAGGCCTCTTTTACTGTCTTTGAGAGGGCCCTCAGTGAAGTAATTTGTAATTACATGCATTTTTTAATGAAGTCTCTCCCGACCCATTACAGCTGACTTCCATTTTCTGCCCCTCGCAGTGACCACCTTTATTTCACTCACTCTCCTCCAATTTTACTCTCTCAGTCAGACCACTCCTCCACTTCTCAGTTCATCGCCTCATTGTCTCCTCTCGTACTCCGTCTCAAATATAAAAGTCCCTTTGATTCATTTTGCAAACAAACAGACTTTATCTCTCTCTCTCTCGTGCCCTGCTGCCTTGATCTCTTTATTCTTTCTCCTGTACACCCAGGTTGACGACCACAAAAGCACACACACACACACACACACACACACACACACAGAGACACTGAGAATGAGCGCACAGCAGCTGAGCACTTCTTGGTTGAATAGGGCCTTTCATCTCCAGGCAGATAGACAAAGAATAAAGTCAGAGCAACCTGCTAGTACAGCAGGTGTTTCGTTGGTCTACCTGGTGGCGCACTGTGCCGCAGCTCTCCTCGCTCCTCCTCGCTCCTCCTCTCTGCTCCCATTCTGCTCCCTGTCCAGGTGTGTGGGCTGCTGTTTACTCGCGCTTCACTGTGTCACTCAGCGCGTGTGTTTGGAGTCGTTGGGGTGTGGGGGTGAAGACATAGCACAGCTGCTTACTATCTCCAAGACTGTGTGTGTGTGTGTGTGTGTGTGTGTGTGTGTGTGTGTGTGTGTGTGTAGATGGGTGGGTGGTGTTATGAAAAAACGATATTTGGAGGTGGAGATAATGCCTCTCATCCCAGGTTAAGTCAATGGTTTACTAAGCTTCTGTCTGCTCTGGTTTAACATTAACCGGCACAATCTCAGTGTGTAGTGAGGGTTTTGTGCGTGCGTGTGTGTGTTCATGTGTGTGAGAGAGGGTGTTTGTGTGTTCAAAGGATGAAGGAGTGACACAGCCCGTGCTTGTCACAAGATGCCGGTCAGTTTGCCAGTTCCTCAGGACGGCAGGATGTCTCCATTGAAGAGAGACCCAGCAAATCGCAGAAATAAGAGCTTTCACTGTCTGCGTTACAGGAAGTCTCACTCAGCACAGTTTGTTTTTCTGCACAGCTCCGCGCGTGTGTGTGTGTGTGTGTTTGTGCGTACGTGAGAACATGTCACCCGCTTTATTATCTAGAGCTGCAGGAAGGCCAGCGTGTAGATAAATCACTGCTCAGCGAATCGAGATTAGCCACACAGCTTGAACAAAGGACCTCGTAAAACCTATTTGAGGGTTGAAAAATATTTTTGAAATAAAAGAACATTTGTGATTAAGAAAATACAATTAACAAAATCTGGCAGCTCTTGTATATACATGCATATTCAGTTTTGTGCGCTGTATCTCACTGAGGTTCAGACAGGTTTCCATTTAAAAGAACATGTTTATCTTCCTGAAACACCTTAGTGTTAGGTACCAGTTGCCTCAGAGTTTGAGGAGTAATCACGAAGTGGATTGCTGGCATCTCCAAAAAAGCAGGTGGAGGAAGTGAATAAAAAAGCAACTGAGAAAAACACCTGGGCCTGAATTTGAACTGAGCTGCTTCATCAGCAGAAAAAGAACTGAGGTTATTTTCTATGAATGTGAAGCAACATGTTGTTTAGTTGTCTTTTCCCGGTTGAATTAACTTTGAGAAAATAGTTATTTTCAACATTTCTGCACCTGTTCCAACCTTTGCTCTTTTTCACAGCTGACCCTCTTGGCGAACATGACCATGGCCAATCAGTGGACGCTGAAGCTGCCAGCCAGTGAAGCAGTCCACCACATCATGACCTTCGACCCCAACGACAACAATTTCCTTTATCTCATGACCTCTCACCATGTAAGAATGTATCTGCAGTCGAGGCTCCGGTCTCAAGATGCCTGTTGATTCACCCACCTCTGTCACTGATTTATTCACGTCGGCATGAACAAGAATCATTATGACACCGATCAGACCCTAATTTCGCAGTCGATCCTCCTTACCTCAATTTAGCTGAACACTCATATATTTGTGGATAGACATAAGATAGCCATGTGTGCAGTCCTTCAATAGGTTTCGGTGCTGCCTTTCCAAACCATTACAGCCGCGCTTCTGACAGGATGTGGCTGCATCTTCAGCAGATCTCTACAAATGCACCTGATTGTTAGTTTAACCAGTTTTCCCCACAGCCCAAGATGACCTCTTTAAATAGCTTGCTTTGTCTACCCAACAGTCCAAAACACAAAGATATTACATTTTTTTTACCAAACAGAGAAAAGCAGCAAATTCTCACATTTAAGACGCAGAGAATGTTTTTTTTTTTTTTTTTTTTTTCATGATAAATGATTAGTTGTTTTTTGAGCAATTGCATGTCAATTGTTTCAGCTCTCGCTCTCTGTTAAAGGCCTGCATGATTCTCGAAAAAATCAGTTGTTTAAAATGTGTGTGTGTGCTTGTGCTGTGGTGTGCAGATGCTCAGGGTGAAAGTGGCGGACTGTGACCAGTGGAGGAGCTGCGGTGACTGTTTGGGAGCAGGCGACGCCCACTGTGGCTGGTGTACTCTGGAGAATCGGTGAGAAACACACACAGTTTGTTTTTCTTTCTCTCTCTGTTTGTTCTCCATCTATGCAGTTAACTGTCCCCAAACTACTCTCAGCCTCTCTTCTGCTTCTAGTAAAACATATAATTCAATCAAATTATCATATGCTTTGGTGTCACGCACATGCCACATCCTTTTTTTAAAGTAATCTGTTTAGAAACTGTGGAAATGTCTATTCTCTCCATTGTCTGTATGTAACCAGTGATCAGGCTCCAGCCGTTTATATGAGCGGTTGACTTACTGCCCATTTAGAAGCAATTAAAGATCAGCTTGATGACATAATGGAATGATTTGAGCTTGTCGTTTTCATACTTTTAGCGTTTGAATCGATACCACCACTGTGGCTCGTTTGCTGGTTTTCATCATCCTCATTCTCAATTTCAAAATGTCGCTCGGCTGAATGAGTCTTGGCAGCAAGGGAGTGTGCTTTGGGGTTGGAAAGCTGTTGTTGGATCGAGCAAAATTGATTGGCTTTTCATTAGGCCTCAGACTGGGGAGTAACATCATTGTTCAGAGGGGTCCCCTGGTTCTGTGGTAGTTTGGGGATGGACTGACAGGCGAGGAGTGACTTGGCGTAAATGTTACTGTGAGCGAGCGAGAGTACACTGTGATTAATGTGGCTCTGTCCGGACCGGCTCTCTGGCTCTGTGCTCGCTCGCTCTCAGGGAGAAGAATATGTGTCGAGCTATGTTTGTTTGTGTGTGTTGTTGCCTGCATGTGTGTGTGTGTGTGAGTGTGTGTGTGACTTGCTTGGTTGCTTGGTGATTAAAGCAGATCAGACGAGATAGTGGATTTTTTGATGAGTTGTGATGCGGCTCTGGGGGCTCTGGCATTGCCAAGGGCCATTCAGAGCTGGAAGAGTGGAACTGATGAGAGTTTTGTGTGTGTGTGTGTGTGTGTGTGTGTGTGTGTGTGTGTGTGTGTGTCTGTGTGTGTGTGTGTGTGCGTGTGCGTGTGTGTGTGTGTGGTCAAACTGTCTTGCTGTCATCTCCCTGTCTCCTCTCCTTATTTATCTATCTGTCGTCTCTTTATCCCAGTCCCTTTCCCGCTTCACTGCATTTTTACCCTTGTGATTCTCTCTCTGTCTTCGGCTTCTTCTTTTTTCCTCATTTCTTGCCCTCGTATTTTCCAGTAGCTTTGAGAATATAGTTATCCCTCTCTCAAACTCCCTCTCTGTCTCCCTAGTCCTTGTCTCCTCCTCCCCCAGTGCCCTTGTCCTCCTCTCTATCCCTCTACAAAGGAGCGTTGATTGTGATGATGGTGGTGGGAGGGAGAGCGCACACTGGTTCTTTTGACAAGGAAATGT
This sequence comes from Bovichtus variegatus, assembly GCA_943593645.1. Lineage (NCBI taxonomy): Eukaryota > Metazoa > Chordata > Actinopteri > Perciformes > Bovichtidae > Bovichtus > Bovichtus variegatus. The sequence continues at coordinate 1,929,348 of CALSCE010009645.1, read as the reverse complement.
CAAAGTGTGTCAGCCTGTGTGTAAGTGTCAGCATGAGTGTGTGTCCCTGTCTGGCTCTCAGAGGCCAGGGAGTTGATGTCATGAGTTTATGTGTGTGTGTGCGTGTGTGTGTGTGTGTGTGTGTGTGTGTGTGTGTGTGTGTGTGTGTG
>CALSCE010009645.1:1883760-1909654 GCA_943593645.1 Bovichtus variegatus | reverse complement strand
TCTCTTTCTCTCTTTCTCTCTTTCTCTCTTGGGGGCTGTGGTTCCCTGGGGTTTATGATGCAATGCTTTGGCAGCCATGTTTTCCCAGAGAATGCACAGAGGTTTGTGCCGGAGTACTCCGGCTTACTGAGGAAAAGATCAGCTCTCACTAAACATTTCACACACACATTCCGCAGCTTGTTGTCGTATAGACATAGTGACTGTGCACAGCTAAGATAATGAAATGTGTTTTTCTTCCTCTAATGTGTCACGTGCAATCTCTGTCACAAGCAGCAACATATCAATAATATGGAGGAGGATTTCATTATTCCTTAAACTTTACCACATACCACCTAATTGTGAAAAATGCTCTCTATTCAATGCAGTGACATAAGACAATAGAAACATTTATCATCTCTGCAGGCCCTTTATTCTCATGTTATGTGTGGGCTAGTTCACTGTTTAAAAAAAACATTGATTAGCAGTACTGTGGCGTCCAAAACAGGAACTGCCAAACATAGTTTACCAACGACATGAAAAGAAAAAGAGAACAGAGGGATCTGGGTGAGACATAAATGGTTTGGGAGAGAGGATGGAGAAGCGTACAGTATGGTGAGGAGCCTTTCCTGTTTTTGTCCTCACGTCCCCCTTGATTAGTGTGAGGCAAAGGAACCGGAGTGAGGAGAGGAAGATGAAAGCTCCGGCCTCACGCCCATCTATACGAAACAAAAAACAACATAAAGAAGACATATGGATTTTATCAGTCAGGTAGTTTATCTAGCGCAGGTTGCATATCTGCATTATGAATATTTTTTCTTCGAATACTATACTTAGAATAATTTAGTCCTCAAATGCGTTTCACAGCTCCAACATTCCTTGTAGAGTTTCATTTTTTTTCACAGAGACACATTCACACCCTGTGATCTCCCTGGAGGCCTGGCAGAGTTTGCGCTGTAAATCAAGACTCGCAGACTTGTAAGAGGTGTAAATGAACAGCATGCCAGCTGATGTTGATGTCAATGCTCAATGGCACCACAGAGACACACTAGGTGCTATTCAACGCATAGTGATGATAAATAACTCTGCTTGCTGTGGAGCTCTGTCGAGAGGGTGGGTGCGTTTCTTTTGTCTGCCAGGCTAAAGTATGTCTGCATACAGGCTCACACATGCATTTCTGTTTGTGCATTATATGTGCACATATGTATATGTAGGCACAGGGTAAAACCTGATATCCAGAAGCTTAATATAACCACGAAAAGCATTTGCATCATTTCCTGTGATGTGGCCCAGTAAGTAAAGGGTCGGTCTGTTTTCACACATTGTTAAAAGTAATACGCTCTTTCTCTACTTAAGCGCCTTCCCCTTTTAGCTGGGTAATACATGGTTTATTTATCCGCGCTGTCACTCTTGTGGTCTTCAAATTGTCAGCATGCAGGGCCAAATCTTGTCTCCTCACCTAGACCAAACAGAAGTGCTGTTTTCATTCTTAAGATCAGTTTCTGATAGAGCTGGAGCCAGGCTAATAACACGGTGGGGTCACGCCGACCTCGGCTCAGCCAGGGGGTCATTCAGAAAAGCATGCACACAGCTGGGCTAGCTGTGCTACAGTGGCAAAATGAGAGTTGATTGCTTCTGTCTGGGCGTCGGTGATGCTATCTCTGAAGCTGCAGTTCTGTGGTAATTGGAGAGGTGACTGTCCTCTCTTTTCTTTCCACGGCTCCTGAATGGAAAGTTAAGAGACCAAAGGCAAGGGCTGAAATGATGCGTGAGAACATGCTTCTGAACAACAGCAGAAATGGGACTAAAGAATTTGACAGAGCAGACACAGTAAAAAAAAAAAAAAAAAAAAAACAGATGAAAGGGAATAGCACTGTGCATTAATTCCCCTGTTGAGGCTTTGCTCTCTCACCACCACCATCAGCATTCACTCTCCTCTCGACACTCAGTTCCCTAAATTGCCTCGCCACTCATCCACCTTTCTGCTGTGCTCTCCACCTTGCCTCTCCAGCTCTTTCTCTCTCACTCTGTCTGTCTCTTGTGGGAGGTGAAGGGGGCTCTTAGGCTGCTCTTTATTTGCATGTGCTGTAGAGGATTAGAGGCTGAAGAGTCTCAGACTGGCACAGTTAAGAGTCTACTTTGTGTGCGTGTGTGTGTGTGTACACACCTAAACTGCGTGTCTATTCTATTAGATCTTAGTCTATAGCAGAAGAACACTTACACAGGCCACTTGTCCTTATCTCTCTGTGTGCCACCCTCCATGTCAGCCTCAGAGACAGCATCTCCATTCTCTGTCATGTTCATTATCACCCGTCATCAGTGGAACATTTTTAAGGGAGGTAATCTACTTATGAGCTCTAATTTATTGCACATATTACAGGGGTTTCACAGGCTTTTCTTTCTCCTAGTTCATTACCTCACTCTGTCTTTGTCAGATCTTCCCCCTGAGGGGTCCAATGGAAGGAGGCACCCTGCTGACAGTACAGGGCAGGAACCTGGGCCGGAGGGCTGGAGCTGTAAAGGTCTCTATTGGAGATGTGCCATGTACTCTCCTGCCTGAGCGCTACACTGTCTCTGTGAAGTAAGTACTATAACATATGGCTGCAATAATGAGTCACACATTTGCATGTATAGGCTTATGTCAACTGTCTATGAAGTGTTTGCTGAAGCAGTGTGGAGGCACTGTTTCCCTCTTGTGCCTATTTGATTACATTTTACATCATCTGCATTGTCTGAATGACAAGATGGAAGAAATAACAGCATGTCATGTACATTAACATCATTTATTTTTAAAACCCTGCTAGAAATAGGCTGCTGTGCTGCAATTAAGACTGGCGAGATGATAGCTAACAATTACCAGTTGTCATGGTAACATGCTCTGAGGCAGGTGAGCGGTCAGGTGGATGGCAGGCAGACGTAGAGCTCAAGTGAAAAGATTTGTCAATAAACCTTAACAAAATCCTGGCATGTGCTTCTCAGTGCTGAACACAGAGTGAAACCAGACCTTAAGCTCAGATACGACGGTACAGTGCGAGCTACGTAACTTCTTGCATTTCACGGATGGAGGAAGCTAGCTGTCCCACACTGGAAGGCCTTTTCTGCAGGGAAAAGCACTAAAAACTCCTCTCCTCATTTCTGCTCAAGGCAACATTAGCCGAGACTATCATATCACCCCTGAATCTGCACCCAAACTCACGGCGGTTGCATTGTCGGTAATGAAGGCGCCGGTTTTGACAAGAAAGAAGAATGGATGAAATAAAAAATGCATATCCTCTGTCTTTGGTCAGGGTGCATTAATCCTGGCAACAAATAAATGAGACAGTATTGCAAACGTTGTGTTATTGATCCTAGAGTAGAGAAGGTAGAGTGCTAAGTAGTCTGTAATTTACAGTAAAATAAGCCATTAAAAGCAGCTCAGGTGAGCCAATTATACTTTTTAGTTTATAATACAAAAAGCTCTCATTTAAAGAAAACCCCAAATGAGCCACATTTAAATAAGTTACTAAACTTCCTCTCACAAATCCCCATCATTGAACATTAGCATGTCCACCAGTCTTGAAAATAGAGCGCCAACCATCCGTGCATGGTTTCGTTTTCATGTATTCATGAGGCTAATTTACACAAATATTATTATGCAGCACGCTTCTCATTTTAAATGACTCCATCGCCATCCCACCGTAGCACCGTCACCATGGAGACAGCAGGATCCCGTTTTTGACACCGGCACAACAGAGCACAGTGGAAGTCGGTAACTCTACGGTTACACCCAAACTTCCATTCGGTATCTGTAATGTTCCTTGAATGGAACTGTTTATCTGGTCTTGCTCCGCTGAAGCCGATCATTGTGCTAAGACCAGTTCGAGGGTGACCTGCGGGTCTTACCTGTCACTCCAGCTGCCTGACACATTCCCTGAAACCGCACATGTCAAAAACAGCGAATCGCATTTCAGTCCAGGGGTGTTCTCATCCCGTGTCGTCATTCCTCATTGGCTCTCCCAGGCTGGTTGTTATGACAGCAGAGAATATCCTCGTTGCTGTAAGTGGCACTGACAAATCATAACATGTCAGTGTCAGCACATTTGACTTGCACGCACACCTTTACATTACCGTCCTTGTTGGGGCCTCCCGTTGATTTGATTAGATTGATCCTATCTCATCCCCTTCAGTCAAAGCCTTTACATTCAACCATAACATGTCATCTTACCTTATTTAGAAAAAAGGTTAACCCTTAAGCTGCTGGAAGATGTGAGGACTGTATAAAATAACCCTATTTCACAAAAATATCCTCATTCAGAAGATCTGATATTCAAACTGGCTCTTGCAGAAATGCCATACACACACACTCACCTGCACACACACACACATACAAACACCGGCATAAGTGACCTCATTTAGCAGGGCTGTTGAGACAGGTGTCTGCTCGTGTGCTGAGAGGTGAAAGTTCACAGCTGTGTGCCACAAGGAAAATGTGCAGCGCTGGAGAGAGACCTCGGTGTCAACATTTTAATTAATGGCACAGACATCCTAGGCACACCTCATTTACTGGAGTACTTCTCTAGATTTTTGATTCGGGTCGTCCATGCTGCTCTCTTCATCATTTTCATATGAGCCTTAAGTGGCCTTCGCCCTGTCTATTTAGACAACACTCACATCTAAACACTGCAAGACTTGATTGTTGATGATCCTCATCATTCACTCAAGGGAAATGATCAGAGATGTCTTCAAAACTAGACAAAATATCCGCCTCTGGAGCACATAATATATCCGCAGTGGGGCCGTGCTGGAATGTGGGGCAGGGGTCAGTCCAGGCGCTGTCTGCTCAGTGACTGTCCTTTGACTGGGATCACACTGCATCAACATCACACACACACACACACACACACACAAACAATGGCTGCAGCAGGTGTGCAAATGTCTTTTAAAAATAGTGTAATTCAGTTTTCTCAACAAAAAAAAGGCCGTGGAAGGTATTAAAAAGTCTCACATTTCATTTACAAGTCTTTTTTGTTTCTTTGTCTCTGACTCACACACCTATAAGCTAAAAGTGTAATAGTTGCGAGAGTGGATTGTGCACACAGTTGGCCCCATCAGACCTGTAGCAAGTACTTCTAGCTAAAGTAGTTATAGGAAGTTAATAGTCTCATAACAGGCAAGTGTCGGATTTAGCAGAAACTTAAATTAATTATTGGTTAATCCATCTATCAATTTTCAGACACTTTTCCAGGTCAAGGTCACATTAATTTCCATAATTATGTCATTAGGAATAATTGTTATATACTGCAGGTAGAACTGCAACAATTAAAAAATTAAACTAATCAGCATCTAATTTGATCTTTTTTTGAGCAAAATTGCTACTATTTTCTGGTTCCAGTGTGAGGATTTTCTGCATTTCTCTGTTTTCTATCTTGGTGAAGTGAATATCTTTTGTTTTTTGTACTGTTAGTTGGACAAAACACACCATCTGAAGACGTCACCTTTGAAAAATGTGACTGACATTTTTCAAAATTTTTATCGATCAAAATATTAACAGGGAAAATAATTGTCAGGAGAATCCATAATGAAAATAACAGCCCTATCTTCAGGGAAGTACTGAAAAGGTTTTATATCATGATAAATTACTCTAAGGCCATATCTCTACTGGCTTTCTATCATATTTTCATTCTTTGGCCGATTGTGAAACAGATAATAAACTGCATTCTATGCGGTATTAAACATTTTCTAATAAGTCTTAAATTTGACTTAACCCGCGACGAAACCCTGGCACACCCAGTGTCTGTTTACTATTTACATGCTACAGGCTGAATTCATAACACCTCTATCTGCTGATAAACCTTTCTTTGTCTGTACTCTACAAAATGTACTGGTTTTATGTTTGTCTTTATTTTCCCACAAAACATTATGGTTCAATAGCAGATATCATATAATGTGATGTATTCTAATGATAAGAGTTTGATTCTCAGCCTGAATCCATTTAGGCCTGGAGCAACCCTACAGGTTTCAGGCAGATTCAGGCTTCAATTTCTCTTATTTCCCTCAGGCTTGAATCTGTGAATAGTCATGTTTCATTTTCTTTTTTTCTTCTTTTTTTCCTAAGTCAGAGCATGTGAAATGATGCATTTTATTCAAACAGGTGCGCTTCTGCCCTCATGTCACATTACTGACAAAAGTGTAATTTGCGTGTAATGATATTCTTTACCTGATGCTCCTGTAATTAATGACCACAAATGTGAACATTGCTATCAACAGATGGCTGGTACTGCCGGTTATTTTAGATTATTTTAAAACATTCAACATTTATTCGGGCTTATGAAATAACTCCATGGCTTAATTGGGCTCATTAAATGCTGCAGTGGTTGCCTGACATTTAAAAACACACTCGGATGCAGCTTCCTGAGCCAGCCCTGGTCTCAGACCCGACAGCCTGACCCCAGTCGAGCCCCAATCTGTGCAGCCCAGCCTCATCTCCTCGTATGTCCTGCCAGGTCCTCCTACATAAAACACCGCTCCTCCACTTATGTAAATTCCCCACAATTGGTCTGTCAATCATCCGATCACTTGCTGAGAATTTATAACCACTGTAGCACCAGGCACCTGACTAAATAAACCGACAGGGTGTCAAGCCGGAGGAGTATCATGTGAGGTGATAAAGGTTGTGTTTCCCCCACAGTACATTTATTCCAGTGGGGCCCCAGAACAGTAGATCCCTTTGCCTCGGTATACCACCGTGTCATTAATATGAGACGTCCCTGTAGAGCCTGCACTGATGACACAAGGCTTAATCACAGCCAGGAGGCGAGAGAACAAGTCTCAGCAGCCCCTTAATCTCCTCTGTGGTTAGACACATCTGGTCTTAGGAGCTTTGAACCTTACATCTCCTAATATCTGATATATCAAGGCTTTATTGGATTCCATATGTAAATATGGTCTGATGAATTGGTTCATAACCACCATTCTTCAAGATTAATTATGTGCCTTTGTTTAGCTGTCATGATCAAGATCTCCCTTTTCATCTCTATATTGGTTCACCTCACTTTTTAAAATTAGTTTATCATATTAAAATGATTAACTGTTCTTTTGAGTGTTGGCATCCATTATCATCACTTTTTTTTTTATTAACTGATCTCTGATTAGGAGGTTTTGACTACCAAATGAGGAGGTGACACTCTTTTTAAATTCCCCAGGCTGGTGTGCGTCACTGGACGGTCTACACATGACAGGACAGATGTTGTCCAACTGGATGTGGATCAGAGTGGGCCGGGGACGTCAAAGGAGAGCTTCTCATACTTGGTGAGTATTCTCCAGATATGTCCTCCTGCTGATCTATTATTTCGGTTGTGTCCGTCTCTCCCTCCACATTCTTCTTCTTCTACGCTCTCTTGTTTCTTGTTCCCCACTGGGAAAGCCTCCCCAAGTGTGTCAGTTGAGTGTTAACAGATGCGTTTTATGATTCTGAAGAATGCGAGTGTGTGGGAAGCTTCAAATGTTCATTTGAGCTGCAACTAAGCACCATTGTCATTCTGCACTCGCTGCCAGCAAAAACAAATATGGCGATTGTTGGAATGTCCCTTTGCTCTGAATTCATCACTGGTCGAGGCGAGCTAGCCAGCATTGTGTTAATTGACCTCGACCCACACAGTTTCCCAGTTGGATTTAGAGAATTCAGTCAGTGGAAATACCCATGTAAGCCCCTTGTTTCTTTTTGTTTGTAGACAAAGAGTTTTTCATAATTCAATGCTGGAACAGTCTTATCATTACAGCGGCTTCTTAGAGCAGCTCTACATGCGAGTCATCCCACAGAGAAATAACCCCGATCTTGAAGCCCCTCTTGATACTTGAGGATGAAGAAAATCCAGAACAACAAACATTACGCCGTGCTGTTGTGGGAACTCCTCGGGTCTCCTTATCCATCTCAGAGATGTACAGTGTGAGAGAGGTTTTTTACCAATGTGCATTGAACGGAAGATGTGGGAGAAAGGGAAAACAGTTTTGGAGACAGGATATGTGCCTTTACTGCGTCTCCTTCCTCGAACTTTTAGACGGAAACATCTGCCTCCTTACGCCCACTTTGACTCACAAACACACAATAGGTCTCATCCATCCTTACTCACTGAGGAAGTGAATCCTGTCAGTGAGGATAAGAGGTTTCCCTGGAGGCGAGGTTCACGGCGAGGATTGAAAGTTCAGAAAGAGCGGGAATGCTGATGCTAGTAGCTGCAGACCTGGACAGTGATATCCATCTTCGCCCCAGGAACATTTGTGTGTGTATGTGCATGTGTGTATGTCTTTGCATGTGCATATACTGCATGCAGTTTCTCATGTGTATGCATGAACATTATTGCCTCTTAGTATAGCTGTCCTCCAAGCTGGAGCCCAAAGGCCTGTTGGCTTCAGCAACACTTTAACATATTGCAGCGTGGGCTGTCTTCACAGTTTTCTTCACTAATTTACTGTTATAGTCAGCAGCTGTCTCAGCCAATCTCTAAAGACAAGAGATTTCAACCTCAAAGGATGAGAAAAGATTTCATTTGGTGTCAAAAAAAGCATCATAGAGCACAAAACACGATGCGAGTAAGCCTGTCTTTTCCGGTGACAGAAGCTGTCACATGTCTAGTGATACATTTGATGTGTTGTTTAGTCATCTATCTCTCGTCTGTATTCAGGTACCAAAGCTGCTGTCCATGGAGCCGACGAAGGGCTCCCGTGCTGGAGGAACTATAGTCATCATCAGGGGGGAACACCTGGACATTGGCTCTCAGGTTAGAGTCAAGGTCAACAACACGCTGGAGTGTACCATCACAAAGTGAGGACTACTTTTTTTTTTAAATTGCTTGTATTGCTTGTGCTTTTTTAATACTGTAAGGCAAGTCCAGGTAATGGTCTTAAGTCTGTCATAGTCTCTTAATGTTGACCATTAAATTATACAGCATTGTGTCATTTAATGATGCTTTAAAATGCTGTGAATGCACAGACCTAAGGATTAAATGCTCAAGCTGTGTGGCTGTGCAAGGTCTTCTGTTTTGGGGTGAGTGATTTTACCAGGTCAAAACTTGAAACTTGATAGTTTTTTGATGGCTGATCTCAAGTAAGTATCATCCCACCTTAGTTAAGCCCAAGTCAAGTTAAGTAAGTCCAACTTGAGTCCAAGTGTTTTACAGTTTACAGTCTGCAGCTCTGCTTGTAGCCATGTATAATGCATGTTTATGAAAATCTGCCAAACTGCAATAAACACAACTTTGATTCTAAGCGTAAACATTTTTGGGCACTTGTAGACATCACAAGATGAGCGGTCACAATGTTTACTTCATTTATTTTAGGAAAACAGATGAAACCATTGAGTGCACCATGCCTCCGGCCTTACAGGCACACACTGAGTCAGTGGCAGTGTGTGTGGAGTTTGAAAACCTACCCTGTCAAAGTGCAGACCTTAGCACCGCCTACACCTACGAGAAGAACCCCACCATCAGCTTCATCCACCCCAAAAAGAGCTACCTCAGGTAGGTAGACTACTACACACATCTCGAGTATTAAAACCAAGATGTCTCAAACATCTCAAGCTGGAAGACTCTCACTGACATAAGTCATTACTGTAATGTCATCCTGACGTGCAGCGTTTTCTCCCTATTGTGTTCTAAATGGCCCAGCATGCATGTGACAGCAGAGCGGCATGTCTTTGATGACATGTGTGCGGATTTGCACTACAGTCAAACTGTTTTGCATTATTATCTGGTCCCGTTTCTCTCTTATTTTGGTGCAGTGTCCCAAAGGTATCTGCATACCAGTATGAATTTGACACATTTTTGTCATGGCTGAGTTGTGACTCTCTGCCCGTGTGTGTGTGTGTGTGTGTGTGTGTGTGTGTGTGTGTGTCACAGTGGTGGCAGAACCATCACAGTGACGGGTCAGAGTTTTGATCTGGTGCAGAGTGTCACCATGGAGGTGTTGGAAATTGGAGAAAAAGTAAGTAATCAGCTGAATTGTTTCCTTTTTTACATTTCTAGCAACCTAAAAAAATGTACAGCACTGGTTTCACATTTTTGGGAAATATGCTTATTCACTTTCTTGGAGAGAGTTAGACGAGAAGATCAATTCAATACCACTCTTTTATCTGTCAGTTAAATATGAAGCCACAGCCAGCAGCTGGTTATCTTAGCTTAACATAGCATAAAGACTGGAAACAGGGGGAAACAGCTAGCCTGACTCTGTCCTAAGGAAACAAAGGTAAATAAAAAATAACCAAAGTGTCAGGAAAATCACTGCGCCTGGCCAAGAAATAGCTCCGCAAATAACCTCCCATCAAACCATTTGCAATTTTAACTAATTTAACAAACGAGATATAACATGTTATTGGTAGTAAGTGAGCTTTGAGTGTTGGTAGGTTGATTTTTCTTTTTTTACCTCCCTGTAAGAAAGCAAATAAGCATATTTCCCAAAATGTCCTTCTATTCCTTTAAGAAAGATGCACACATTGACAGTCCAAAGTGAATTATGTGGCACACAGATCATGAACCATGAAATGCATTTTAAGCTACTTTGTCTTCTCTGGTCCTTCTTCAGCACTGCACAGTGGTCTCCCCCTTCACAATCACCTGCCCATCCCCGGCCTCCAGCCAGTCCCAGCAGACCTCCGTGCAGTTTATCTTGAACGGAGTCCTCTACACGGGTGACAGCCACTTCACCTTTGATAACGAGGAAGAGGAGGGGGAGCCTCATAAAGGTCACTTCCTGTTCGAGTACATGGAGGACCCTCAGTTCTTCACTGCCAACAAGGAGAAGCTGATTAAACACCACCCAGGAGAGCCTCTGACACTCATCATCAACGTGAGTGACCCTGCTGAGACAGGAAGTTCAGATTAGAGCTTCATTGTTACATCGTTTTCCTGAAGGTCAAGCAAATGTTCATCTACTATTAGAAAATGTATGTTTCTGAGTTAATGTTGTCCTCCGCTAATTGTATTGGATGTTGTTTTATTGATTACATACACTATGTATTGTATGGTTCAATACAACTGTGCAACAATAGCATTCGGGTTGTACCATAAATGAAACAAGAAAAACTACCTGAATGTCACACCTTTTATTTCTAATTAATGAACAGTAACAGTGCTAAACTTTAGCAGATAATGTTTATCACATTCACAATCCTAGTTTGGCATATTAGCATGCTAACATTTGCTAACTTGCACGAAACACGAAATACAGTTGAGGCTGATGACAATGTCATTGGGTTTGTATTTGTTATTTGTGTAATGTATTCAGTTATAAACCAAAGTATTGGACAAATACAAGTTTTTGATTTCTGCTGATGGCGCTAAAAGGAAAATGAAGAGATCAACAAAGTTAGTACAATTCTTCTTCTTCTTCTTCTTCTTCTTGAGGGGAACATGAACGTCTGCTCAAAATGCTGTCAACAGTTGAGACATTTCACAAAAAAACCCTCAAATGTGGACCTCATGGTGGCACTAATTGACAGGTCAGGGGATCACCAAAGGAGGATGTATCCTCTGGGGACCATGAGTGCCTACAATGTCTGAATCGCTGTTGTTGAGATATTTCAGCCTGGTCCAAAGAGCTGGGTCAACTGGCCAACCAACTGACGTTGCCATAGCGCCACGCCGCTAACGTGGCTAGAAATCTGACAAAAACACTGACTAGCCGACATTTTATTTGTCGTAAAAACGGTCAAACTTAAAGATACTACCAGCAGAAAACACTGGCTTTGACAATATTGCCTTTCAAAAACTAATTTTCAAATACTACATAGAACAAGTGATGCTATTCTCTAAAGGTTTCTTGGCTCCAAAAGCGCCACCGCTGTGAACTGACTGCGCCCACTGTGAACAGCAGACAAGGCTGAGCGTTCCTTTATTCATATTCACATAAACCAGAGGCGTATAAAACACATCAAAAGGACTCGTCCGCTGAGACGTGTTGATTTCAGTGGGGGGTCTGAGGGGGGGGAAGGGTGCAGTGGCAGCTCAGTGGGAGGTCCCATGTTCCCGTGGTCTGGCTGATCTAAGCACCTGTCTGCATGGATTCGTCACCCGAACGGGCTGCCGGCTGTGACACCGTATTACATTCAAACGCTAACAGCACAGACAAGGACGTTTGAACACGGTGCAGCTTCCTCTTGATGTGTTTGTGAGTGTCAGGATGAGGCCCCTGCAGGAATCGCTGCCTCAGCCTGTCTACATGGGCAACTCGGGTCTGTTATTTCCTGTTTTCTTTAGGAAGGTGGATTCCACTTGTGGTGGACCTGAAGGGGGGGAGAATGTGTGTGTTTGTTTAATAGGGAGCTTGTTAGTCAGCCAGATCCTATATTAAGGACCTGAGCTGGAATGTGGGTGGATTTTGTTTGCCTTCATCCTGTTTTGGCCTTGAGAATCCATTGTTTTTGGTGCGATGAGTTTAAATGTGAAAAGCGTTGTGTTGTATACAGTATTTTTCACAATATGCTTTAATGCACTTTGTGTCTATATATATATGTATTAGGTGTGTGCGTGTGGTGTGTAGTGTCTGTGTGTAGTGTATAGTGTCTGTGTGTCTGTGTGTAGTGTCTGTGTGTAGTGTGTAGTGTGTTGTGTCTGTTAGGAAGCATTTGTTGACGGAGACCCAGGGGGTGGCATCCTGCAGTGGGGACAGGGCCCTAAGGGTGTAATCAAAGCAAGGAAGCACACTGGGGATAAACACACACACGCGCTTCCTCACTCGTCATTCTTATATCAAAGGGAAATTGCAGTTTCATACAATTTGGGTCTTGTTTTTGTAGTTTTTTTTTTTTTTTTTGCATAATTCATATAGAATAATAATAACACGGTACATACAACATTAACTTGAGAATTCTAGGAATGCTGCGACCTCCCTAAAAACAAGTTTGACAGGGCAAGAAACGAGCAGTCAGGTTTTAAACAAACCCTTAGGTTAACTTAACTCATTTAGAGGAGAAAACAATGAAAAAATGGTTAGTTACTATCCAAATTGTCTGTTTGAAACATCCATCAGAATTTACCGTGGATGTATAAATAGAACTTGGATGAATGCGGACCCCCGTTCATTTCTATGAAAGTTGCTCAGTGGCGCATGAAGCCTAAATGTCTCAAATGCCGAGTGATTAAAAAAAAAACGGATCTTCAGGCGATCTTCCGCATCTGTGGGCCTATAGAGCAAGCGCTCTATTGTTCGCTTCCCTTCCCTTTCCCTATTGAACCCCGCCTCCCAGCCCCTTGGTCTCGAGCTCCTTCACATAAACGGAGGAAGGAAAATAAATCTGGATTTGTCTATTAGTGCATTTTACAATTTTTAGGACCTAATGATTTAAATAAAGGCTATTTAAGTGTTCGTACTGGGAAATTGATTGACTTTTTGGGATATATGTTTTTTTTGGGCCCAATGACATCAGGTGATGGCCCCTAAAGATGTTATTCCCTCGTTTGGCCACTATGAAAATTGACTTCAAAGCCTGCCGCTCTTCTTGGGGCCTTGGAGTTCACAGATGAACTTCCTGTTTTGGTTTTTACCTCAAATAAAGGGCTATAGATATGTAGCTATACTGGTAGTCTTTTCATCTGTCCACTCATGTTGCTGCGATGACCATGTTGTGTTCCTTGATCTCAGCAATCACTTTGGGAACTACAATAATGACCAAACGTTACCCATACATTACCCATAATGCAACTTAAACGCATCTTTAATTAATTCCAAACCCCAGTTGATATTACCCTGATGACATCACTGACATTATCAGGGCTTGATGGTTGTTTTGGTGTTGGCATTTGTACATCAGGCTGAGTAGTAAACTCTGCTGCACGTGTAAAATCTGCGGAGTGCCCCTTTGATTAAACCACAAATGAGCAGTGAGAGCTAGGTCTTGGATTACCACAGGACAGAGTTGGATTGATAAAGAAAAAGAGGCTTATACCAACAGGCTCCTGTAAAGGCCCTGAGAATGTTATTTTGGGCAGAGGCAGGGATGACAGTCAGCGGGTTTGTTTGTAGAAACTTCCTTGGCCATGTGAGAGAGGCAGTGGGATTGTTTGCTGCTTTAAGCTGAACTCGAGCCCAAACTGGAGGATTCTGCTGGCTTCCTCTGTGTGACAGCTGCATGACAGGCCTGCCGCAGCTCGGTTTCTGTGTGTGTGTGCGGATACGAGAATGTGTACGTGTCTGCACTTATCTATGGGTTAAAGCTGCTGTGGCCTTCATGTATGTTTTCTGTGCCTGTTCAAACCGGGGCCCTCTGGTCTCTTACCACTGACCGGCTGACGGCTGTTTTTGTTCGTTTCTGGCACAGAAGGGGCCGAGCGATCTGGAGCTGGTGCCAGAGGAATACTCGGTGATGATTGGCTCCTATCCCTGTAACATCAGCTTCCACAACGACCAGCTGTTCCACTGCACCATCAACGGACTGCTGGGCTCCAGCGAGAGAGAGCTGCCTGTCATTGTAAGTATGCAAACATGTAAAACACCACAATGAAATACAAATAAACATACAAGCTTGTGTTGAAAATATTGCCGGGTAGACCCTGAACATTTAGGATGTCACCCATCTGTCACACAGTACTCGTAAGCCAAACATTTCATCAGAATTCCAGACCATCTGTAATGTTCATTGAAACAGATTTGATCCGCTCAGGTCCATGCACTGATCAGTGTCAGTGATATGCGTGTGTCTCTCTCCAGGCATTATGAATGGTTTGTAGTCTCTGAGCCTGCCACCATGAATCAGCAGTTAGTGGGGGTGGTGAGCCGCCACTCTGCGCCACAATGCCACAGTAGAACAATGAAATGTTTACCACGTCCCCTTTTATCTTTTTAATCCCGTATCAGTCTGTCTATCATCGCCGACGCAATCACCTATCTCACAGACACTCCGCTCACAGCGAGTCTTCTGACTCAGCGATGATCTCCTTGCTTGTGTTTTTGATTCATCCCCGAGTTCCCTCCATTGCAATTAAGGGTCTTGATCAAGACGTGGTCGTGCCCTGTGGTCCTGATAAAACCAGACACTCTCTTTCCTCTACCCATGTTTCCCATCTGCTGTTGTCCGTTCAGATAGGGCTTTATTAAGGGGGAAAAGCATTCATCCATATTTAAATACGAGCCAGACTGTGAGTGTTGCTGAAATATCTCAGAAACATGTTACTCTGTCTCCATCTGTAAGTTGAGTTGTACTGTAAAAAAAAACATATCCCCACTTTGACAGAAATAGATGGAAAGCTATTTTATTTTGCATTGACACCCCTCTCTCTCTCTCTCTCTCTCTCTCTCTCTCTCTCTCTCTCTCTCTCTCTCTGCTTGTGTACCTGTGGCTCGCTCTCATCTCATCCCCAACCAATCCCATCTGCCTCTCAGGATGTCTGAGAATAAACACAGGCAATTAGGAAAGACATAAATGGAGGGCAGGGGTCAAATGAGATGTCATAACACAAATGGGTGGGCTGCCTGCAAGTGAGCAGTAAGAATGATTTGTGTGCGCATTGGACCGGGGCATAAACAACAGACATTTTCCTTTTGTGTCGGCACATTTTGTATAAATGCATGCATGTTGGGCGGCTGCGTAGCTTATGGCCATTTATGTTTCTTCACTTAGTTTTGGTGGCACATCTATTTTTACATGCCTGTGTGTTGGTTGGCTCTGAAGTGGAGCTGAGCTGCAGAAGTGGATGTGGGGAAGCAGTGTTTTTGTACGCTGAGCGAAACGGGAACATGGAACAATGACATTTTCCCCTCCATTACACAAGGACTGGCTGTTGCAGTCTCTGGAAGAAGGCCTTCTCTCACTGGTCTGGGTAAATAAATGCCTGGACCAGGAGGAGAAAGATGGAATGAGAAAAGAAGGAGAGCGCCCAGTGAGCTAGTTTCCCCCCTTAGAGTAAGACCAGTGTATGAGGGATTTGGACTGAGGATTGGAGGCTTTTTATCTGAGGCTCTTTTTATGAAGTACGTTTGGAATGTGGAAGGAAAGGGAAGGATGTGAGGAGGGACCACAGAGACCCTGCTGACTAATCAGAAAGCAGAAGTGAAAGTCCTTTTTTTCGTCACATCTGGGTTGCTCTGAACTGGATGACTCCTATAGCTCGTTGCAGCGAGAGGCCATTTTTCAAAATCTACAGTGTGCAATTTATTTCCGTGTCTGCACCTGTGTCTATGAAAAAAGAGAAAGATTCATCTGTGTTTATGTGCATGTCTGCAGTTAGTTGTGTTCCCAGTAAAAACTGCCCATGTTTTACTGCATGCATTTATGTACTGTGTTACAAAGGAACTACTAAATGCTTTCTCTGCTCATTACTGCTCGGTCTGTCTCTGCATCTGTCTTTGTCTCTCTTTCTCAAAATCTAACTCGCTTTGTTAGCTGATAATAATTACAGTATTACCCTATAGCGGATGTACAAGGTTTAGGTACAATGCTGAATTTATTGCACTTTATTGACTCCAACTTATCTGACAACAAGTATCCAGGGAGGTATTTAACAGTTGCAGATCTTGAGAAAGAAGTCCTTGCCTTTTGTTTTTTTCTTTATTTCCTTGCACAACTTTGGAGTAGACTTGTGACGATGCTTGAACATGTCATAGTGTACATTAATATTTATAAAATGCAAGTGTTTCCTTATGAGTTGGAATGATGATCTGTTATTGTAGAGTACAAATTTAAATAATTCTCATAATAAACAACTATAGTATAGAGCGTTATGTGAAGCATAGTCTAACTAAATATAATTTAACACTTAGAGTGTGTTCAGGTACACAACTATAAGCTGTAGTTCCAGGAGGTTTAATGGTCTTTCTGAAAAAGATGGGCTTATATCATTTAGATGGGTTTTATTGGTCTTTATATGATGATTTATGGGCGATATTAAGATGCCCTGCATCTCTTATAACTTGTTCTAATTGGATGATTATAAAATTCCTGTTGTGTTTTAGGAAGGGAACCTTTTGTGGTACATTTGTATTTATGTAATGGTGAGTAGCTCAGTCCAGTTTAATGTGTTGCTCCTCTTTCTCTTTCTAGGTGCAAGTGGGGAACTTTCATCACACCATCGCCAAAGTGCAGCTCGGCGGCAGCGAGCTGGCCATCGTGGTATCCATTGTGGTGTGCTGCGTGCTGCTGCTGCTGTGCACTGTGGGTAGGTAGTGTACACATGCTCACCAGCAGATGATGGATGTGTGCCTGCTGTAGCGATGGATGCTCCAGATGTGAAACAGATAAAAGGAATTCAGGGGTCATAGTTTCCTGCATTTGCTTCATCCCTCTTCAGTACCCGAAGCACAAAGACCCCACTGTTCCTCTCGCTGTCTGCTCTGTCTGTGTGCTTATGTGTGTCTGTGTGTGCGTACTGTATTCTGTATTCTTTGCGTATGCAGGGCAGGTGTATGGGTGAAAATTGGTGCTATGGTGGATTTTCACACAGATTCCTGCTTGAATCTGTTCTCTAATATTCACAGAACCATTATTAGACTTTGTGCGTGACTTTACCATTGAATAATATGTGCATAAATGTTATTTACACATTCACAAACAAGAACATTTTCATTTACATGTTCTCACAATCAAACGCATTCATGCACATTTCTCATCACAGGCTCACACAAGATGATATAAAATGATTCCTGAGAGTCTTTTCAGAAACTTAAAATCTTTTAGACACATTTTTGATCCTAAAGATTATTATCTGGTTTTCTGGAAGTCAGTGCTGATTACAGTCTTTGGGTTGATTCACACCGTATTCAAACTGCATTTTGTCTTTCTCAGCTCTTGTAGTGTACTGCACAAAGAGCCGAAGGGCGGAACGCTACTGGCAGAAAACCCTACTCCAAATGGAAGAGATGGAGTCCCAGATCAGAGATGAGATCCGTAAAGGTGCGATTACACATGGACAGACACAGACACGCACACACACACACTCTACTATTGTGCAAGTTCTGCCATCAGAGTTGTTTCGACCTCAAATTATGTTTTGTGTCGATTGACATGATAAAAGAGCTTGTGGGAAGACAGAAATATTGACCATATGTATTTGTGTGTGTGTGCAAAATGTTTTGTTTGTTTGAGATTGTGTGTGTGGGAGGGAGATACAAGAGTTGACAGATTTGTGCCGAGTAAGCGTGACTCATAAAACACAGTCTCTGACAAATGATCAGTCACATGCAGACGCACTGTGGCCACATAGCCTCTGCTGTGTCTATCCTGTATGAACAAGGTGTGTGTGTGTGTGTGTGTGTGTGTGTCTGTCTGTGTGTGTGTGTGTGTGTGTTTCCAGGGCATTAGAGTAAAGCCGTGTGAAGGCCACTCCGCGTCTGAGCAACTAGATTTATAGCGTAGAGATGGGGGGGACGGATAGAGAAAGAGAAATGGAGGGAGGAAGCGATAGGAGCGGGAGTCAGGGCCGGGAGTCCGAGGAGAAGCAGAAGCGTGGGAGGGAGAGGAGGAGACATTGTTTAGTCAGAGGACACAGATAGATTTGTGGCCGAGTTCAGGGTGAGTGTGCAGAAAGCGAGGGATAGTTCTACTGAGACGAAAGATGTGATAAAAGCAGAAGTAGAGGGAGTGAAGGAAACTGGGAAATTGACATATTCCAGGTTACAGGAATGGGAGGGTTCTGGTATTTGTCTGAAAAGTGAGGCAGAGGGGAGGTTTGGTATTCGGGTGTGCTCCGTCTAATCAAGCGCAAGGTGTTAACTGACTGGTGGTTTAGAGGACGCTTTCGTGAGCAGCAGGATAAATAACATGAGTACTCGAAATATGGTTTAAATCCCTTAGGTCGAGTATTCCCTTCTTTCTACACATACACAGTCTGAAGAAACTGGCATTGTAACCCAAATACGTCTCTCATCCTGTGACAGGAAAAGCTTTTCCATAAAGGGATCTCCAGCGTCTCATTAGAGCAGAACATTATCCTCTCCTAGAACATGCTATCCAATAAAGTGGTTACAATATTAGCACCCGGATTTAAGTCAATGTCTGGACATGCTGATACAGTTTCTGCAGCATGTAAACCTCAGCCTGCACACATGTTTTGGATGAGGGACTGGATTTGGCTGCTCTGATTGTTGTTTGGTAAATATTTGCCTACATGCAGTGCTGGACTGGTAAAGAGAGAGAGAGAGAGAGAGAGAAAGAGAGAGAGAGAGAGGCAGAGAGGGGAAAGATCAGAGGATCCATGTTTGGTATATTTAGTACTAAACTAGAACATAACACTAGATTTAGGAAATCAAATGATACATTTCTGTGTCTCAAGCAAAAATGTCTTCCATTAAAATCAACCAGATTCTCACAGATCCCACGGCACCCTGGGGGAATTTGATGGTTATTACATTAGCCTGTGAAAAGATTTCTGACTCATTTTGCTCAGCAACAAATAAAGGTTAAGGAGCCAGAAACAGGACTGTGGTTTAAAAGAAAAATCCCACGATTCAAACTGTTTGGGGTCTTTCTGATTTTTTTTTTTTTTGTCTATTTAGGCTTTGCAGAACTGCAGACGGACATGACAGACCTGACCAAGGAGCTGAATCGCAGCCAGGGCATCCCCTTTTTGGAGTACAAACAGTTTGTCACACGCACGTTCTTCCCCAAGGTGAGAGCCTATGCTATTTCTCCCCGCTATCTGATTTCGACTGGCAGACTGACAATACCATTTTTCTCAATGGCATTTAATATGTTTCCCCACCTCCGTTGTCCCATATTTCCCATCGCTTGTAATATGCAAGATGAAAATTCACCTTGAAACTTTTAAACATACAGCAGACGTCTAGGGAAGTGTTGCTCAGTTTGGCACCCTGCAGGAGAGTTGAGGCGTTCTCTATAGGTAAGCATTCCCCTCGTGTGATCCACAGTGAAGGTAGACTGTGGGTCTATCTGTTGGTGGATGTTTCTTTCCACCAATGTAAACAGACACAACTGAGCGGGCTTTGTCTTCCAACCGCAGGCATGGACTGTCAAGGAGACGGAACAATGGCGGGCACTGAGACAAGGAAACTTTCCCCCTGATTTCTCAAAACACACTCCTCACTCAGCTCACACACCCACACTGTGTTGCCAATATACAAGATCTTGCACAACGTGCAGTAGACACTGTTTTCTGCTGTGAAGGAAGTGAGTGGGGAGAGTGCTGAAAGGCTGCATAGAGGGAAACATAAATTCAAGTGTTGCTGCTTCATCGTCTCTCATAGTTTTCCGCTAAAACAGCAAACACTTTACTCACAAACCCTTTTGTGCTCTTTTTTTTTTTTTTCACTAGAGCTTCTGGTTGTTGTAGATTACACACACACACACACACACACACACACACACACACACACACACATTTACACAACAGTGTTATACACGGACTTAGACACAGTTAGAATACAAGCCAAATGTAGCCTTCCTGAAATGACGACAGAGTTGAAAGCCTGCCTCTTGGCTCCGGGTCAGTCGGTCTCTGAAGCCATTAAGGCTCATGACGTTTCGTGTCACGGTGTTATGTTTCCTTTTCATGGTCAGTCAGGGGCCTATTCAGGGCGTCTTTGTGAAATGTTGTCCTTTGGTTCTAGACTGCAAATTTACCGCCAAAGTCTCAAGGCCAGCTTTATTTGTTTTCCCTGTATATATCATCTCCGTGTGTTTATGACTATAGCTGACTTTGTATTACAGTTTTCTGTGTGTGTGCTTATGTGTTTTAGATGTTTTCCGATTACGAGAAGAGTCTGGTCCAGCCCTCCTACGAGAATGATGGCCTGGGCCCTCGGGCGCTGCCGGAGACTCACCCGCTGCTGCAGGACTGGCAGGTGAAGGGTTAAGCCATTAGGCTGTCTTCTACCAGAGTGCCGTGATTTGGCTCCTTTTTCACTCTCTTGCTTCAACTGGGTCACACTGAAGCTTATTAAGGTTTCACAGTGGGCTTGTTGTTGATGAGGAGTAAAGAAAAGCACATATTTCTTGTTATAACGTGCGTGTGGAGCGAATCCGTGTATCTAAGTGTTTGTGTGAACTCACATGCTATTGTATGTGCACATGTACTAATGCATGTCACTCAGTGGTTTCTAGTGAGTGTGACGCACACACATCTCAGCTTGTCAAAACACACACTGCCCACCAAGTTGACGGCAGGTTGTTGACACACTTCCCACAGGCTCTAGGACAACAGAGCAGTATGCTTTTCATCGAAGTACATCTCTTGTTGTGTGTGTGTAATGGAGGGGCGGATGGGAGTAAGAGTTCTAAAGAGAGAGTGGGAGAGGGAGCGTGCACTTTCACGAAACTCTGCGAATGCGGGCTGAAAGCTAAAGCACATGCACGTGTGTCTGTGCACGTCATGAAGTGAAAAAGTAACGATCGCAGCGCTAGTTTTGGGTCGGCAGCCGGGGGAGGCTGTCTAAGGGTGATGAAGTGCCTTGGATCCACATCGTCTTCCCAGGAAGTGTTTTCCAGGTCACAGCAAATAAATCTTATAGGCGGGCATTTATCTTAATGGACACCCCTGTTCTCCTTCTGTCAGGCTGCAAACCACACCATATGGCTGCAGTCCAGAGGGAAGACTTCATCACACTGCTGCTTAGTCGCACCCATAGATAGGCCATACTCATTAAGTCGACTCGGCACATTTAAAGGCAATCACATATTGTCGGGGACCGGAGCAGGAGATATTGATACCACAGAGGGAGGTGCCTGAAGAAGCAGAAGGAGGAGGTGTGATGGAAAGATGAAGTGTCTAGATGGGTCACTTGAGACGAGAGCTGGTGAAATAGATTAGGGAGGGCGCAGCAGGTGTGTAATGCAGTTTAGGTGAAACCATGCAGAGAAATAACAGTTTCATCCCCCTTCTGCCCTCAGGCGACCAACACAACAAAGCCGAACGTAGAGGAGGGCATCACTCTGTTCTCCACTCTTCTCAACAACAAGCACTTCCTGGTCACGTTTGTCCACGCCTTGGAGCAGCAGAAGGACTTTGCTGTACGAGACAGGTAAGAGCATCAATTGATACGGGTTGGCAGGTAAACAAGAAACAGAAAACTTATCCATCCAGATTGACTTTAGGCCATTAAATCAGTTTTATTGGATTGGATATACAGTATGTTGTGAGGTGTTCTCTATAATCAATATTTTTTTATGAACAAGAGATGAAATGACTTCATGTATGTGAAAGGTGTTGCTGGTAGTCACAAACCCACAGAGAAATATCACTTGACTTCCCCTCAGCAAAAAACGTGTTTTACCACCTTTCAGCTCATTGTTTTTGTTTAACAGCTCACAACTTTACTGTTTTGGTTCACTCATCAACCTTGTTTCCAGATGTAACTGGCAACTGTTTTCAGCGAAAAGCCTCTGAAAACCCACTGTACACTACCTTACCAGGACCAAATGGCAGACAGTTAGCGACTAGCTGGTGAACATAGTAAAACAAATACTTCAGAAGCTAATGGAGACCAAAACAGAGCTGTGGCCAAAGAATTGTAAATTTGGTGGACTAAATACAAGCTAAAAACAGCTTCGCAAACAACAGCCTTATCACTTAAACAACCAAAGTAGGGTCTCAAAAAAAGAAGTAATATTATAGCACAGTAGTTTTATTGTACGGTTGTTGAATTGCGTTACATTGTATATATAAGGTGTTTATATTTCTCCAGTGTTTACCACAGGAGCTTCTTGTCTGTTTTCATGTCTGTAGCTCCTGTACACGGCACAAAAACAAATTCACTGTTCAGAAAAGTGTTTTCTCCAGCTTTGTAAATAGTTGGTCATTTATCAGTGTAGCTGTTTTGGTCCTGATGTTCTTAACTGAGCCAGTCATTGTGGACAATCTGAGAAAAATTCCAGAGGCAAGACCACATCCCTGTCCAAGCTCAGCGTCAGCACTTACTGACTGGTGTAGTCCCTTTCTCCTGGATTAAAGGGGCTTTGTTAGGGAAATCCCCTGCACCTCTGGACTTACTCACCCAGACACTCCCTGCATTAGATCAGTCCTTTATTTGGCTCTGCAGTCACAGGTGCTGTGGGGAGGATGAAACCTTGTTGATGTTTCTGGAGTGTAGTTATTTTTATTTCTCCATTGACCGCACACACTGACGGGGCATGTTTGCAAGAGCATGTTTTTGCTCATCTGTCTCCTCTGCTAATCTGTTTGCTCACCCTTTTAGATGCAGCCTGGCGTCTCTGCTCACCATCGCCCTTCATGGTAAACTCGAGTACTACACCAGTATCATGAAAGATCTGCTGGTGGACCTGATTGATGCTTCGGCTGCCAAGAACCCCAAACTGATGCTGCGCCGCACCGAGTCTGTTGTGGAGAAAATGTTGACCAACTGGATGTCCATCTGCATGTACAGCTACCTCAAGGTGAGGCTCAGCGAAGTTGTGAGGCAGGCTTGATTAAAAAGAAATGACCACATCTCTGATTTTTGACTCTACCTCTACCCGCCCAATCTTCAGGAAACAGTGGGCGAGCCTTTCTTTTTGTTGCTGTGTGCAATCAAGCAGCAGATCAACAAGGGCTCCATAGATGCCATAACAGGGAAGGCCCGCTACACCCTCAACGAGGAGTGGCTGCTCCGCGAGAACATTGAGGCCAAGCCACAGGTCTGAAACCCTCTCAGTTCATCTCTCACACCCTCTGTGTTGCTCATGGACATACTACTATGACTTTATATAGTTGTTTAGTTAGAGTTGTTTTTTGTCACACTACTATGACATTTTTCATGACTTTCTTATGACATTTTTCATGACATACTGTAGTATGACTTTTTTTTTAATGGAATGCTATACCATGACATATTTTATGACACTTTGTAGCATATTATACTAATACATTTATATGGTATACTATACTATGACATTTTTCATGTCTCACTATACTATGACATTTTTTATGGCATGCTATACTATAATTCGACTTTTTATGACTGCCAGAAAGTTTTGGTCATGTTGAAATTCAAAACTTTGCAAAGTTTGAAATGTGTTTTTCACTGTTTATTTTTTTGCAGAACATCAATGTGTCTTTCCAAGGATGCGGCATGGACTCGATGTGTGTCAGGGTCATGAATACAGACACTATCTGCCAGGTGAAGGAGAAAATCCTAGAAGCCTTTTATAAAAACCTGCCATTCTCCCAGTGGCCCCGAGCAGAGGATGTAGACCTGGGTAAGAGCACATTTTCTCTGATTATTTTCATCCTTTCCCCTCCCCTACCTTCTGAGATATAGTAATCTCCTTTGCAAAAGGTCAATTCCTCTCATGAAGCTCAACTAACCTGAGGCTGCAATATAATAAATGACAGAATGCATCGCGGAGAGTGTACAGTCATAATCACAAAGAGTTATTGCTTTCAAAAGCTGTGCAGCCTGCAGAGCTGATTTGATTAATGGTGCAAGAATATTTCCACAGGTCACGACACAGAGACTTAGAGCACGGCTGCCCTCTGTCTCGCATATTCTTTTCCAAATTTAGGATGAAATTGTCTAAATGTCCCTCTCCTCCCTCCTCCTGTCTCCTTTCTCTTCAGAGTGGTTTGACTCTGGCAGCAACAGTAAGCTTCTGCAGGACGTGGATAACTCCTCATTGATGGAAGACGGCAGAAAGAAACTCAACACTGTCTTCCATTACCAGGTGTGTGTGTGTGTGTGTGTGAGAGAGAGAGACCACTGTGATAGGTGTTGTCATGGTGTACCTGTACAGTATATTCCTGATATTGTAACAGCAACAGCAGGGGTGTTGAAGGTGAGAACTCCTTGTAAATGGTGTCACTGGCTGTCCCAGGGTGGGAGGATACTCTCTGTTTCTGTGTGGCTGCGCACAGTTAGTTTGTAGGTGCTTTATGCACAGTGTAAAACCTGACTTTGAGTTCCCCTCTAGACATGTGTTAAAAACCAGACAGATAGTTTGTGTCTGTGTTTTTGACAAAAAGATGACTTACCTTCGTTTGCCTCATTGAAAAACCCAGAATCTATGAATATGCAAATATTGTTAATTCCAAAAGTTTCCAGAGAAGAAGACGCTCACACACTGAGCAGATGCTCCCAAAAAGATGATTTATTAAGTATAATTACGATGTTATGACATTATGTCAGGTAATATGAATATGACAATTACGTCGTAATTGTGCTTAATAAATCTTCTTTTTGGGAGCTTCTCTTTAGTATGCAGGCGGCCTTTTCTTTTGAAAGAGTTTTTGCCTTTTTGTTTATGTACCTCATATCATGTTGGACTGTGAGAAGTATTTTTTTTTTCAAAGGCGAGGAAACAATATGTCTCCTACTTTATTTCAACATTACACTTGTGTAAGGTGCATATTAGATATTAGACCACGACTGGCTTCCAGCGAGTTGTGAATTAATAATATTCGTGGGTCCACATTATAAATTTAAATTCAAGGTGAGCACAGAAAAACTTTCCCCCTTCAGTAGATCAATGTAAAAACAAACTCTGCACCTACATCATTGTGCACAGTGAAGGTGAAACATTCAAGTGAAGTAAGAATAAGCAAAGACATTTTTTTCTAATGGTGGGGGGCTTTAATGATTTGAGGCATATGTTGTGTTAACTGTTAGTCATTAATAATGGCAGTTTAAATTGACCAGCAAGGTTTGATACAGCAAGGCTTAAATACTTGGCTGAGTGCTTCTAAATGATAAACTAATGACTTGTGAGTTTTTTCCTTTTTCTTTAAGTATTGTGTGCCAGTTTTTAAATGGAAAATTATTTGTTCAGTAGTTAACATATGGTTAAAGTACCCCTTCACTCAAAAATGTGCTTTACTTTTTTTCACTATCATCACACTAAGAATGGACGTGAAGGAGAAGAAGTGTTGTGTGTGTATATATATATATATATATATATACATATGTATGTATGTATGTATGTATATATATATATACATACATATGTATACGTATGTATATGTGTATATATATATATATATATATATACATATGTATGTATGTATGTATGTAT
>CALSCE010009645.1:1831306-1874188 GCA_943593645.1 Bovichtus variegatus | reverse complement strand
TGTGTGTGTGTGTGTGTGTGTGTGTGTGTGTGTGTGCGCGCGCTTGCATGTCAATGTCCTCACTGCTCACAAATCCGTCTCATCCCTCAGACACCGTGACCCTGAGCACGCTCTGCTTCCTGTCTCTCTCACTGGCTTCCTCCCTGGAGGCAGCCGAGGACTCATCAAATGATGCTCCTCTTTCACTGAGAAACAGTCTGATTTATATACTTCAGTTGAGTGCCAAAGAGCCAGCACACTCACGGCAGAAACATTCACATGCACATGCCAATGGATGTAGGGACATGTATTAAACCTCAAGCAATGACAAATGTTTACCCACTCTGCAGCGTCCTCATTAACATGTCACATCTGGCTGTGCACGTATTGTGGAGTCACCAGGTTAAAGGATATGGCAACGTTCTCGCCTGTAGGTCAAAGAGGCTGGCATGACACACATGGTTCCCACGGGTCCTTGAAATCCTTGAAAATTTGAGAATTTGAGGAGGAAGAAATTTAATAGATATGGGTCATTTAGTGCCTAAATTTATATATTGTGTGCAATAATAGAATATAAATCTTTTGCTCAACTTATACAATATACACATATTATATGCACAATTGAGGTGTTGAAACATTCAAGCCTCTTTCTATTTTTAATTGTTGTCTGTTATCTTCTGTAAAGCCTGCTAGTTCTTTTTATAAAACAAGTCTCAGTGTTGGAACAGTAATTAACCTTTATCCGTGTCTCAAACTACGCTGTGTTGGGTCCTTGAATTTGAGGAAATTGGTCCTGGAAAGTCCTGGAAATGTCCTTGAATTTGATCTTTAAGAAGGTGTGGGAGCCTTTTATACCGTACTACTATAACTTTTTGTATTACATTTTTATGGCAAACTATGAATTTACTATGATGTTTTTCTGAAATAATACTAAGATATTTTTGACATTTTTGACTTTGACTATGACTTTTTTATAACTTTTTATGATGACGTGCTATACAATAACTTTTTTAGGAATTTTTATGTCACACTATACTATGACTTATTTATGACTTCATGGAACATACTATGTTATGACTTTTTATGACATACTGTACTACGATGTGTTATGACTTTGTATACTATACTATGATGTTTTTGAATTTTTGATGACATACTATACGATTATGATACGATATGATTATTTTGACATACTATGCCTTTTTTTGTAACTTTTTATGACAAACTCTACTATGACAGTTTTTATGACTTTATGACATACTATACTACGACTTTTTTATGACATACTATGACTTCTTTCATAGCTTTTTATGACATACTTTACTATGACTTTTTAGTGACTTTATGACATACTATATTGTTTTTTTATGACATACTATGACTTCTTTCATAGCTTTTTATGACACACTTTACTATGACATACTATACTATGCCTTTTTTCATAGCGTTTTATGACATACTATACTATGACTTTTTAATGACTTTTTATGACATACTATACTATGACTTTTTTCATAGTGTTTTATGGCATACTATATATACTATGACTTTTTTTATGAAATACTTTACGATAATGTTTCATGACTTTTTATACTACACTATGACTTAAGTTTTTGATTACATTCTGTCACGGGCTGTGTTTGGACCCAAAAGTAGCACACAAGAAACCAGGAACAGTAGGTAATGCCGTTTAATGTTGGAGCTCGACAGTGCGGGAGAGATAATCAGCACAAGTACAAAAGTCCAAGCAGACAAACTAGTAGGGAAAGACAGAAGGTAGGTCACGGCCAGGCGGAGGATCTGGAATCAGACGAGACGGACAGGTTAGAGGCAGGAAATCAGTCCAGAACGAAGTGCTGGAGAGTCTTACATCAGTCGAAGTATAATCTGTCAAAGAGTGAGCGAGCAGGGGAGGCTTAAATACTGGCTTGATTGGAGATGAGATGCAGCTGCAGCCAAGGTGAGCTGTTGAGGTTGGAGTGGCTGGTGGGGTTAGTAGAAAAACACAGGTCAAGAGAGAAGCAGACTGTGACACAAACTTTATGACTTTTTTAAATAACTTTTCATGACATACTATACTATGACTTTTTGTGACACTATACTATGACTATCACTTTTTAATGACTTTACTTTTAATACATACTACACTATGACTTTATCACTTTTTACTTTTAATACATACTATACTTTGACTTTTGTACGACATCCTACACAATAAATGCTTTATGATATTCTAAACTATGACATTTGTTATGACACTATAGTATGACTTTCTGACTTTTAATACACACCATACCATGACTTTTTCATAACATACTGTACGATGATGTTTTATGACTTTTTATACTATACTATAACTTTTTTATATATTTTTCATGACTTACTCTACAATGACTTTTTCTAACATACACTATGAATTGTTTATGACTTTTATAATATGCACATACCTCTAGAGTTTACAGTCACTTGTTTGTGTATGAGTGTGTTTGATGGCCTCGGGATAGGGCAGTGAAGGGTACGGGGTCTGGATTAGCAGGAGCACAGCTGGGGTGAGAGAGAGAGAGGGGTAGGAAACTAAGCAATGCTTGCTGTTTCCACGGAAACCCTCTTATCTGGCAAGATGCAGACATGGAGGGCCACGGGGTCACAGGGGGGTTACCAGGCAGATGGGTGAGCAGCAGGAAGTGACCTTGTGGACAGGAAGAGAGCGTTCCCTATCAGAAGGAGCGACTACGGCCACAGGCTTTCCACTCCACCATCACTTTTAAACGCACACAAGCAAACAAATACACACATTAGGTGACACAAATAACTCATGACACATAGAAATATTAAGGTGCGCTGTAAGCACATTCATGGATGCTGAAAGCTGAGGCTGGCCTTCTCTTTTTTTCCTGTCCTACTTTCTGCTTGTCCCTTTCTCTCTCGCACACAAATATCTACACACACACACATTCGCTTGCAACAGTAGTCGCCACTAAAACCCGAATATGCCCACAACCTCTTAGCCCCGCTACTTCGCTTCGTGCTTGAATAAGCACCAGTGCCTGAAGTGACTGTGGAGAAAGTGGCAGAGGCTTGAAGGAGTATTGTTTAGACTGGATTGTTCCTTCTCTGCCTCTGAGTTTTTGAGTCTCCTGTTGTGTGGAAAGGAAACTGTTCCCTCCCTCCATTGTCTCACTCTAGGTTAGTTTAGATCGGGTCATCAACAAATATCATCCAGTCTTACTGAACAGCTCCTTATTAGGACATAAGCACATGACTGCACAATAATGTACAAACCTCTTTATTAAAGATTGAGGTTCTAAATTATTAATTAACTCTCGAAAGAGCATTGCTACATTGCTTTTAGCATTCAGTTGTGGATGGATTTTGAACATTTAGAACATGTTCGTTAAATGTCCTGTGTGTCTCAGGCTCTGCTGGGGGGGGGTGGGGGGTATTTGCTTCTGAGCATCAAATTGGCAGAGTCACAATGCCAAACTAAAATGTATATTGCTGCAACAAATGGTTAAAACTGTCCTAACTGCAATGTTTTCTGCTTTCTTTTAAAAGGACTCCCCTACCAACAAGCTGCTGTATGCCAAGGAGATCCCCGAGTATAAGAAGAGAGTGCAGTGCTACTACAAGCAGATACAGGAAATGGCACCTCTTAGCGAGCAGGAGATGAACGCTCACCTGGCTGAGGAGTCACGAGTGAGTAAAGTGTTCAGAAAGTCCCCGTGTGTTAGTGATCTGGCTCCACAAAAGCCTGCAATTACATACGAGATTTGTTTTGGAATCTAATAAAAGTCTGTTGTCCATCTTTTAGAAATACCGAAATGAATTCAACACCAACCTGGCCTTGACAGAAATCTACAAATATGCCAAGAGATACAGAAGCCAGGTAAGAAAACAAAGTCTTATGTTACTTCTTCGTCTTTCTGATCTCAGATTAGACATGTTACTCGTGTTTAAACTGGCCCTTTTCTGCAGCCACAACACCTCAACCCCTCTTGCTGTTTTAAGTTTCAACAGACCGGTATCAGAGTGTGACGCATCAGTGTGGAGGATCATGTGCATGTTGAAAGATGTCATAAACTCTAAACAGCCTTACAACCAGTCTCTCTGTGTCCAAATCTCCCCCCAAGCCCACATACGTCTCTCACTTTAAGCAAACAACGTGCTGTTTACCCTCTCTTTATCCATCCCCTATCTGCTTAATGACACGGTTAAGTTGCTGCTTCATATCTAATGTTTCTCTTTGAACTAACCCTCTTCAAGCCCCTGCTGTCCTCCCCGATGTTTCCTTACTGCTGTGACTATTCTCAGGCGAGGCTTTTAGTCAGTGCTTACTGTGCCTTAATGGAGCACCCTCATGATAATACCATTTAGCTGCTTTCCTCTGTCATGCTACTGTACTGACGTGGGCCAGGGGCTTAGACTCTGATTCACAGAGCTCTGTGAATGGCCCCTGATTGCCTATTCTCTCGCCCCAGCTCAGTTTGCTCTGCCTCGTAGCACACTGCTGCTAAGAGCCCATAAATCCCACTGACACCGTGACAACTATTGGGCATGAAAAACAGAGCAGATGTGGGTTTTGTAAATACGTGAAAAGTAAAGGCTTTTGTGGTGTTGAGGCATGCGTGAAGGCTGGTGAAGAGGCTGAAGCACTTCACTTGTTCTGCTGCTTTCCCTTTTCTCTCTCACTCAACTTTCTATGTCCATGCAGGAGGCTGATTTCCTCCCTCTCCTAGATACAGTAGATGGATGCATGAATGCTCAGCAGCCACTGAAAGTCTATGCTGCGTTTTTCTTTTCTATCTCCCTCGGTCAGGTGGTGAGCGCTCTGGAGTCTAACCCCACCGCACGTCGCACTCAGCTGCACCACAAGTTCGAGCAGGTCATTGCCCTTGTGGAGGACAACATCTACGAGTGCTGCAGCGAAGCCTGAACCTGCCAGAGTCTTTTCTATCTCTTTCTCCTGCTGACAGCTGCCTTTCTCCTACCCACATAGTTACTTGGGAATGTCTGCCACTAAGGAGTTAGCCTTCATAAGTGTCATTATTATTCCCACAGACTGTAAGAAGCGTGGAAAGTGGCAAAGGACTTAAACCTGCCTCTCAAGCGCCATGCATTTGCGAGACGTTCCTCCTCTGATCGAGGAACGTCGAGCAATTCTCCCAAATCTTTCTGACACGGACAGAATTCCAGTCTGGCTCAGCTATGCTTTAGAGGGAATGTGTAGGGGGCTTGGATATGAGTCTTTACAGTTACTGGGACCTACAGTAAGCCCTGGTGGCGATCTTAACGCACTGAACCCTTTTCTTAAAGGGAACGAGCCAATGATGCACTGTACTGTATTATAATGTCCATAGCAATATTTATAGATGTGTTATGATTTCAAGTGGCCCATTTATCAGGGTGAGTAAGAAGGACCTCGATAAACTCCTCACCTGCTAAAGCCTGCAATGTTCTCAGGTGTACTTGGTGAAGATGGGTGACTCGCTCTCATCGGTGCTTTGAACAATAAGTCCCAATGTGCTTTGCCGGTTGATGATAGTTTGAGGAGTAGAGAGAAGAATATAAATGACTGAAATCAGATGTAATGTAGTTCACTGGGAAGAGCTGCATCAGTATAGAAGTGTTGATCAGTGTGCTTGTAAACGAATGAATTTCATGTTGGATTCTGACCAATTTAAGAGGGAAATTCACATTTATGAGAAAAAAAAAAGTGTGCTCAATATAAGGAGAGACTGTATTTGTGATGCCAAATGACTTGTCAAGAGTTTGTGAAATAAATTACAGTATTTAGGATTTTAATGTGTCTAAGGGTGACAATGTGTATTGTACTATGTCTCAAAGTGCTTCATTTATACATGCATTACAGCATAGGCCATTTTAACGACATTTGAAAACCATTAAGATCTGGCATGCCACCCAAATGCACACAAACTAGCATCTGGAACTTCTCAGAGAGTCTTGTAAACGTTCTCATGAAAATGCGAGTTGGGGTAAAGTCGTGCAGACATTTAGCTTGTTTTTATTGCAGGACACAGAACAACTTCCACAAGATGCTAGCCTTTACATAATAATATCCCCATCCCTCTTTAATAAACGCATTGCATTCTGACACCCACCACACATGCGTCCACTCTCTTGCAGGAAGCGCCGTCTCCCTGCAGAGGCTCTTTTCTGGTCCATCTGTGTACACTCACGTCTCAGTAAATGCCAAGCGCAAACTAACAACCCCAGCTTCATCACCATGAAGACAAGACTCAACACATTCATGACTAAATTTCACCTAAGTAATCATAAAAATGGATTGTTAAATACGCATTTTGGGGATATATATATATAGCTGCAACAATTACTTGAAGAGTTGATGTGGATGAAATCATGCGGTGTGGTATTACGTGTTTTTGGGTAGTGGGGAGCTTGGAATGTGTTCAGTTGGATCATCACAACAACCCCCTTTATGCCGGGTTAAACACTGTGAAGCCAGCTGAACACTTTCCATGATTAAAATGGATTGAAAACACACATGCTGACTCTTGAGTACGTCAGTCCGACCAAAAGTGTGGTTGTTCCGGAGCAGAGAAAACGCATGGAGAGGTAAGTCAAGAGGATTGGCCAATAAAACGTAGTGCTGCTGGCGGTGGTGGGGCCCTAGGTGTGCAGGGACAGATGGGACATTGAAGGGGGGGTGACGAGAGGGGACCGGTCAAGTAGGGGCCACCTGGCTGGATATAACTGAAGTCTGAGTTTTGGAGATGGCAGCGTCGGAGCCCTCATAATCTGCAAACGGGTTTTTTCCACAGCACACCGTGGTGATCATGCAGTTTCTGAACTGGAGGCCAAAAAGAAGAAGAATGTCAGAATCACAGTTACACCTTTACTCAGTGGAGGAAGACGTATTCAAATCCTATAAAAGCAAAAGCACCAATACATTAAGTAAGATTCGAAATTCCACTCAAGTAAAAGGTATTATCGGTCGAATGTAAGCTAAGATTATCCTTTATTGATCCCCAGATGGGAAATGCAGGTGTTGCAACAGCACAAGAACAGAAATAAGTAAAACAGATTGAAATAAAAATATAAACTATACAAGAGAAATTTAAGTCCATTTTGCCTTTAAGTATCTAAACTAAAAGCTGCCCCTGTAATCGATAGTCATAGTAAAGTGGAAAGTACAAGAACCTAAAATTGTAATTAAGTTC
The DNA here is from genome assembly GCA_943593645.1 of Bovichtus variegatus. Lineage (NCBI taxonomy): Eukaryota > Metazoa > Chordata > Actinopteri > Perciformes > Bovichtidae > Bovichtus > Bovichtus variegatus. The sequence goes on along the minus strand of CALSCE010009645.1, from coordinate 1,867,010 downwards.
TGTACCTCACTGCCTTCACTACAGCTCTCTTACTCACAGAAATAACCAAACCTGGATATTTGCTTCACATACCTGTCTGTTTAGCAGAATGTAGATGACTGGGTTGTACAGAGCAGAACTCTTGGCGAAGAAGGCCGGCGCAGTCATGAACACTGGTCCGAACTCTGTTCCCTGATTGGCGAAGATGTACCAAGCCACGGAGGCATAGGGCACCCAGCACACCAGGAAGGAGATCACCATGACGATAACCATACGCGTCACCTCTTTCTCCGCTCTCTGGGTGGATTCAGACTCCTGCTGCTGGGCCGCAGCCTGAGAACAGACAGATACAGGTTATTACCTTATTGGAGGTTTAATCTGTGATCCAAATGTAAACAAAAAGGGTCAGCCCATCACCGGCACCATTTAAACACAGTGACGGGTGCTTCATCAATGGACTAACAGTAGAAAACAGTTCAATCTACAGTAAGTTAGTCATGATTTCTCATTCTAATAAAAGTTTTTTTTTTTTTTTTTTTTTTTTTTTTAAATTCCGTAATGCCTCCACGGTCAACAAAGAACGTCTTGATGAATTTAAGTAAAATTAACGACATCAAAACATCCGTCTGATGCTCAGTACTTCAGACGAGTAGCGCACCTGGGCAAGCTGAGACTGTTTGGCAAAAAAAAACAAAAAACATACTAATTAAAACACTTCCGCACAAATTGCATGCGTTTGGATAGTAGTGAATACAGTGTGACAGTTTAACGGATGTTTTGATATAGTCTTGTTGTGAAATGCGGCCCCCCCTTCACTTCAATTCATAAAGACTTTTCTCTGTTTTTTTATTCTTCGTTCACCTTGGAGGCCTTCAAGAATTCAAGGAAACAAGTGGCGAGTAATTGATAAACAAATGATCATTTTGTGCATGAAGTATTCCTTTAAGTCTCCATTTATATATGCAAATATATAAATATCTGCCATTTATGTGGCAAATTGCAGATTTAGCCTTTACGAATATATATATATATATATATATATATATATCTGTAAAGCTGAGGGGAGCTACAGATTCAGGTGATGATTATTTGTATGTTCATCACTACAAGTAATCGCTTTAACATTGTTTTGTTGTCATTTACTCGTTGCTAAAAAATAAATGAATTACTAAATGAAAACTGCTTTAATAAAAAATGGCAGGATTATTTTTAACTATTTATGGCCGCTCATAAATTATCAGTTGTTCTACTATTATTAATGAGTGCACCAGGACGACGCCGAGCATGCCGACTGCCCCTCAGCTGGAGGACCTGGGTATAAGCTGCCATGTTGGCAATGATCTGCCCTCCTGAAGTGTCCTTGAGCCACTAAATCCCTCACATCTCCAGAGACTCTGCTCTGTGATGCCGCTAACCTCCCTGTGGAGGGGAGAAAGGTAATAAAACAAATTTAAAAAAATAGATACAATTTTCTCCACAAGGATAAACAAGATATCACATCCTTATTAATACTATTTTGTCTGGCTTACCGCTCGCACAGTGCAGAGCAGGCGGCTGTAGCAGAAGAAAATGATGAAGAGGGGGATACTGAAATGGAGGACAAACATATAGATGACGAATGAGGTGTTGTTGATCTCAGGCTTGGGAGTGTAGTAGTCGATCCCACAGGAACACTGCATTCCCTCTGGGATGTACCTGCATACCACACACACAATAGTATTTGAAGAATTTCCATCAACACCATCACACACAGTATTTAATACTAGATGTCTTTGAGTAATTGTGCTGAAAGTAAATAAAGGTAATCTCTGATGTGCAGATGAGAACAAGCTACGTCTAGACACTGAAACACACAGTACCGGGACCATCCGAGCAGAGGGGGAGAAGCACAAGTCATGGCCATGATCCATGTCAATGCCAGCCCTGCGATGGCATGTTTCTCCACAAAGAGAAAGTTGGTCATTGGTTTACAGACCACAACGTAGCGCTCAATAGCCAAAACCACCAGGGACCAGAGACCAATCTCTCCTGAGACATAAAATAAAGCAGGTGCACGTTTAAAGACCGCTCACATTTCCTTGACATTACACTTTACACAGAATTATAGATTTCACACTGACCAAATATGCTCAAAATGTTCCGTTTTAATACATATATTGTCAATTATGAAAGTGATACAAAAAGTCTAAATAAAAACATTTAACACACATGGTACATTTATAAGCATATTGCTCAGTCCCAGCTCTTACCTCCTAAGGTGGCGAAGAATCCCTCAATGTTGCAGCCGGTGACCCCTAAGATGAAGTATCCGTGCAGGGCTGTGTAGAGAGTGACCGTGAAGCCGCCAACGACCATGAAGAGGTCGGCCACCGCCAGGTTGAGCAGGATATAGTTCAGAGGGGTCCTCAGCCTTTTGTTTTTGATGGTGACATAGAGGGTGAGGAAGTTGATGGGGAAGGCGGTGATGATGAGGAACAGCATGTACGCAGCCACAAGTGAGTACTTCCAGGGCTCAGCCAGGTAGTACTGAGGGTGCTCAAATGGGCTGCGAACCAACCCAGTCTTGTTGGACATGGGGACAAAAAAGTTGGGTCCTTCTGTGCCGTTCATGGCTGCAGATGGTGATGCTCTTCTTCCCCTCGAGACCTTCACACCAGAATAAACAGTCCGTGCCTCTTCTCAGAATAAAATACAGTGAGGGAGTCTTGAAGTGCAACCGTAATGCAAATGATGGAGAAAGGCCGGCTGGAGGGATGGAAATTGTGGAAGTAAGATGTGCTCTGCAGCCCCCTGAAGTGATGAAGCACCTTTTAAACAGGCCGGTCGGATTAGTGACTTGCATGGAGCAAAGCGTTAGCAGAGATGGAATTAAGACTCTCAATCTCAGTCTCACATTCACACACCCACATAAAGTATTACAGGAGAAATCTCCACAAATAGCTGTGCGGTATGCATTTTCAAGGTGAGAGGTTACAGCCATGGCTATCCAAACCCCGTCATTACTGTCATGTGCATCAATGCATCATCAGAATGAGATTAGAGAGTAGGAGGGAACCAGCTTATTTGTGATTCAAACCCTTCAGAGTGGACAAACTATAAATGAAATTTCTTGAGCTATCCAACTTATTTGTATCCGTAAAAGCCTAATCCCCAACCACTGCATAATGCAGAGCTCAACTCATAGCCTTAAGTGTAATCAAAGTCAGTGGGGCATACCGCTCAGGGCATGCACTCTCACTCCACCTCTCGTTTTTAGAGACACAAAACCTGAAGTTCAATCTGAAGGAGTAAGAAGAAAATATTATTGCTCTGTAACATCATTAAGAAAACCCACTGTAATAAAAAAGTACCAAAAATATTTTTATTGGAAAGGTTTTTTTTCCCCTTTGTAACAATATAAAAAATACATTCTCATGACTAAACAGATGACATGTCAGTACAGCTTCCTTATACAAGCCTGTGGAATGCATTTGTAGGCATCTGCTCTTCTACACAACAAATACATGTTCTCTATTAGGTTAAAATAGTGTTTTTTAAATAAATGTTTTTATAGCGATATGTTTTTTTTTTTACACTGTACACCCATGTTGCCCTTAAAGTGATGATGTAAATCAATGAGAGATCAATGTAATCTGATCCTAATAATCCGATTGGGTTGACTGGCTGATGGTGCACTTTTCTTGCACTCTGTAATGACCAACACACAAACACAACAGGTATTACTTCAGTCAGTCATCCTTGGAGGACAAAAGGCTGCTCTTGCTAAGGAGCTTCGAGGAATAGCTTGCAACACGCCAACAGTAACTGGAAGATAAATAGATGTCTATGTATATTACAGTGACAGCTAGTTTACAATGAAAAAGAATAATGACGAAATGTCAGAAAATCAACTGCAGGGTAAAAATCAAAAAGGACAAAGAGAACAGCTTTTGGGCACAAACATTTAAATGTTTTAAAACACCTGCTCTTGTTTTGAAGAAGATCAGTTTGGTTCATCGATGGGTCTGCGACAATAAGGACAGCAGCTGTGTTGAAGCACCAGGAGCTCATAATCCTCACTGTGAAACATCTAAGAGGAAATACAAAAATAGGAACATTAGAACAGCCCAGAACAAACCGATGTGAAAAGAAATGTTATCTATATGAGCATACGGAAGCTGTGAGAGGCAAGTGTTGACTCCTGTGTTTATGATTTATGAACAGGGGGGGAAAGAATAATCTTTTCTAAATTCCTGAAATAAAATGTTTTGTCTGTAAAAACAGGTGAAAAGACAAAATTTGCCAGGTGATTTTTTGTTGTCAGAAAAAAAATTCAAAGCGTTTTCTTGTTATAATACTAATTTCGTCCACAAGAAGCTGAAGTATACCACTGTCCTATGTTCTAAATACGACAAAAAAACAATGTTTTTGTCTTAGAACTTTAACCCTTTCTTTGGGTTTAAAAAAAAAAAAACAAGATGGCGACGCCCAAAATGCTTCAAATCCGCAGTCCACAAAACAATGGGTGACATCACAGTGACTACGTCCACTTTTTATATACAGTCTATGGTAGTGGTGCACTTCAGCCTCTTGTGGTTGAGTATTACAAAAAATATACGTCACCTGTTCTTAAGTCATAAACACAGGAGAGAAAACAATTTAGACAAGACATAGAAAATCATTCACCAGCATTTTTTTTTCTCACTTGCCTCTCAGGGCTTCCGTACCGGTAACATGATAGGAGGACAGAAATCAACTGAAACAGTGAAGGAAACAAAGAAGACAGAGAGAAGCTTCGTCTGTGGATCACACCAGGTTATACCAGCCATGTGTCTTATAAATGCTGTACCTTGAAGCAGGTGGGGCACATGGTGATGCTCACATCGGGCAGCAGGGAGCGGAAGTATTCCCATTTGAGCGGCCTGGGCCAGCGTTTGATCAGGACGTCCCGCCTGCTCATGGAGCGCAGGACCGACCGACTCACCTTGACGGGGACAAAGGTCGAGCCCCCCTGCTGTTTGGACACACACATGAACACATGCACAGTCTATTATGGAGCCCGTTCATTGACCCTCTCCAGCTGGCTTGCCCAGTTGGTGGACTATTAATCGCCTCATCTCGTCTGTCCTTTCTTACCTCAAAGCTCATTTTGGCTGTAAATGGGTCTTCCTCTGCATCATCCAAACCATCATCCATCCTCAAAGCCTGCAGCTCTGATTGGTGTTATTAAGAACAAATAGCTCAAGCAATGCATACATTTCAACGTTATATATATACATATATAATAATATAATATATAAAAAGACAGGAAAAACCCTTATAAAATGATCCCTCTGAGACTATTCTAAAAGTGAGTGTGTTCAAAATGCCGATCAGTCGTGCCTGTCAGTCAAGTCGTGGCTCTGGGAGAACAGAGCAGACCTCAGTGCCCTTGAGTGTCTGCTGGCTAATGCAGGTTAATCCCTGCACTGGGGCTGTGGCTACGGCTCTTGGAGGGTTAGTGTCATTAAGATGAGACAGGAGAGCCTCGCTAACCTTATTAGCTCAAGGGCTAAGATGACTTAGCTCTGACAGCTTACCCACCAGCACAGAATCGAGGCCAACGCAGACTAAACAGCTTCTTAGAACTGTCACAAGGCGGAGGCGAGTCACATGCTTCATTTTGAAGAGAAGTGCAGTGTGTAAGGGCAGGGACGCAGCCTCTCAGGACCAGCAGAGTGAGGAGTTAATAATTCATACAAAGAATGTGAATCATCGGTTACTCTGTGTGTATGTATTTATATGCAGCTACATAGTGTAGATAATCAAAGGATACCACCGTTGTCCATATCCTGCAAGCATCCACCACTCTGATCCGTGTGAGGAACTTCCAAGTCGATCAGAGACACAGCCTCTTCATCACTGATGCCCTCCTCCAGGTAGAACTGCACCAGAGGCAACACCTCTGTACACGAGGAGACACGCCGCATTAACATTACAAACACAAATGGAGTCCTGTCTGCCAAATACTGCACACCATGTGTTCGCATGTCACCGACCATATGATGAAGCGGAGTAGATGAAAGGCTGCCTGCAGTTGATGCACACGCTCCCCTGGTTGTTCAGCAGGGGGTTGTTGGTGGAGCAGCGGTAGCACATCATGCCCTCAATAAGGTCCTGCAGTAAACACATGGAAGTTCACCCTACACACTCAAGAGCACAGGGCGGTGGTAACTACTCCAATAATTAGAGTATTTATGAACAATCTTAATAAACCAGCATCTACGTCCAACTCTTTAAAAACACACCTCGCTGTCGTGAAACGGTTTGGAGCGTATGGTGAGGCTGCCCAGTTCTATGGACTCCTGGAAGCGAGAGGGAATGTGCAGCTCCTGGAGTTTCTCGTAAGAATACCTGGCAAGCTTGTATGCACCCAGCCTTCGACTCTGCTTGGCCAACGCATACAAGGTGTTACTAAGAATAAGGTTAAGGAAAACTAATGTAAGAGGAACAGCTGACAGCTGGAACAGGGATGTTGATTTCTAGATATCTTATTTAAACTTGTGGAAACGTTTAGATTTGTGTGCATCTATAAATAGATAAAACGGTGCAGCATATTCTTTCATTTCTAAAACTTGAGATGAGTTGAAGAAGAGCCATGCTGAGCCAGAAGCATTGGCTGAATGCCAAGTTGGAAGTAATACCTTGGTGTGTGTGCCTGTTTTCTGTTTTGAGTTGAGGAAATTGTTGCTTATTTGTATTTAAATGGAGCGAAAGCGCTGTTCTCTTAACAATCTGAGAGTGGCAACAACCGGTCAATGAGATGCAGCTGCAAAAGCGCCACGTTGGCACTCCTCCACCTAAAACTTAACACCACTCCTCTCCTCTGAGCTACTCTCCAGCTCCACCCACACACCCAGTTCTGTTCCACGGCTGGGGCTGTTGATAAATGAACGTCCTGCTATTGTGAAAATTGTTTAGTGTAGCTTTTCTGTGACATTGTGTTTAATTGTTCAAACCAAGTCCAACGCATTCCGGCTAAGTCTATAAATCTAAGTTCAACGTTTTTGGAACACCTCGGTTTCACCTCAGGATCCCAATTTCCTCCTCAAAGGCTGGGCTTCCCTTCCTCAGACTGCGCCTTCACTGTGTGTGACTTCATGGCTTTGTCTGTGTGGCTGTGTGAGTATAATTTCAAATTAAAGCACATTGTTTAATGCGTTTACGCATGTATGCGTATGCACAAAGTTCACTAATCAAAGCATTTTGTTTAGATGACGGAGAATGTGCCTCTTGCTGGCATCTTCTCCTCCTCCCCATCAACACCCCTTTTACTTCTCTCAGCAGCAGCATGGTTTCCTCAACACTTCCGTTTTCTCTCTACTTCCATCTCTTTTCCACCACTTTATCATCACTGTCTCTGCCAGTCTTGATTGGCATCTCTGTTCTTGAGAGTTTTACAGAGAGGAAGAGTCCAACAATACTTTCTTCAAAAAATATTTGCTTGATGTCGTACGCCGTGTTAGGACGACTTTCTCAAATGGAAGGATACACTTTAGAAATGCCTGGCGGTATGTCCTTGGTGAGGTTGTTCAGAAGGAACCTGCAGATGTTGAAGAGTGTCTCTGGCATGTGGGAGCTGAAGGGCTCATCCTGCAAATAAAAAACTGTTTTTAAAAAGAGATTGCAAAAATATCTATTAAAATGTGGGTGGCTTACATTTGTTTAAAACCTCCACCTCTCCTACTCCCCCGCTTAATTGTTTCATATTTTTCCCTGGTCTAGAACCCTTTATAGTGCTTCATCCCAACTCATTGCCCCACTCACTATTTAAAAGGTGACAAGGAAAGACGAATTTGCTAAAGCAATCACTAACAGCACTTTATCCCAAAAGATAATTGACATATATAGTGCGTGGCTGGGAGAGCTAAGGTGAGATACAGAGGTTTCCTGCCCTGGTCTGGATCACGGCGATGCCTCTCCATTGCAGGGCTGTGACCAAAACAGAGCAGAAAGCTGAAACAACAAACTGAGGACACTGACACAGGCCAGGTCACCCATGAGTGCTCATAACCAGAGATTGCTTGTTTGTAAGTAGGTTAGGGCTGGGGGCGTGGAGAAGACCAGTGTTGAAGCAGCCATCATGATCAATCAAGCTGCTGGTTACCATGGTGAAAGGGATCAGAGAGGTTTCAGGAAGTGAACCATTTTGCCTGTTGCATAAAGGGCATGTCTATCTCTATTAGCAGTTATGCGTAGTATGTTCATCAGAAATCTTCTGTCAGTCAACTTTTAAGTAAAACCTTTTGCAGAAATGTTTAAAGCTAAGGGGGCAATATATTTTAGAATTATTATTTTTTTCGGTTATACGTGTTGAAATACTGTACATCTCGACTGCAATCAATAAATGAAATGCATCGTATGAAAAAAATCCGGTACTTGTGTCTGTCGCAGGACTGTAGACTATGCCTACCTGCGCGCACTCTGCCTGTGCACTAATTGCGCATCCCCGCAGTCTTTCACAAGCTGCTAGATTGACAGCTGTCAGTACTAACAATAGCCATGTTCGTTGTTTACATTATGGAGAATGGTTTTGGAGGGAGGCCCGAAGGGACCGGCTGTAAGTGTTTCTGTAATTTCTTCGACTTTTTCGCTAGATATTGTGTCTTTTGGAGCTAGTGCTGCTAGCTTCTTTCATTGGAAAAGAGATGGCAACACTGGTCTGGGTTTTTCGGTTGGATAAACCCAAAAAAATCTAGTTTTCTCTTTCTTGCTTCTTCAATGTTACCTTCCCAAGCTTTAATTAAAAAGGTGGTTCCTGATTACTGCAAGGTGATTAAATTCCCTTTCAGTAATCTCCACCTGAACATAACACCCTTTACCTAACAACCTCTGCGCATGTTTTATTTTGTCCTTTACTCCGAGTCGCTTTTTTTGGATTGACATAATCTTGCAGAGCCAGACCTCCTCCCTGTCAAACCCACAGCGGTCTCGCGAAATTTGAGTACAAAAGTTGATTTAAAAAAATAAATAAATAAAAAAAAAAAAAAAAAAGAGGCAGAAACGGAGTGGGCTGTCAGTATACTTCAAGTTAAAAAAACAAACAAATATTATATTAGGAACATGAATGCGTTTGTACCCAAACAGAAACCTAACCACATAGCAGGTACTGTTTCTAGGGCTTTCAATCTGACAGCCAATCACATGGCTGCCTCCTGATTTCTAAGGCCCCCCCACACTTTTGTCTGGTCTGGCTATGAAAGATTAGGGTTGACAAAGTATCACATTCTCACCGTGTAGCGCTGAATGGAGCGATAGACATGGTAGAGCTCAGCAAGATGTTGAAAACGCTCAAACTTCTTCAGCATTTCATCCCTTTGGTCTTCACTTTCTGCATCAGACAAAGATACACGGACAAACCAAAAATGATTAGTAGGAAATAATGAATGCGTCAAGCTTTACCGTAAAAACAAATGCTTCTTTCCTTTGCAGTAAAATGGGTCTCACCTCGAGCGATGTCCAGACACTGCATAGAAAGCATCCAGTAATAGTACCCTGCATCGTTGAACCTGTTCTCCACTACTGCATTGTGGGTAAGCTGCTCGAGGACTTTAACTGCTTCGTTCTGTCGCCCTGCCTTGTGGAATGCTATGGAGTGAAAGAAAGAAAGAGTGGTGATTGATGGCTTGTTATGATGTGCCCTTGTGCCCAGCTGCCAATCTAAGACATCCTCCACTATTGATCTATTTTCGGGGTGACAACTTTGCCAAGTTATCATTGTTATGGTGTTTTTGCACTGTACTTTCCCTATATTATTTCACAACCAAGCACTAGGCAAGTGTTGTGACGTTTTAGATTGATGACGTTTTAGATTGATTAGGAAGTGCTTTTTTTTTTTTTTTTTTTTTTTAAATAAAGCTTCACAGCAGTGTTGCTTCTCCTGTTTGGTAGTTTTTTCTTTTTCAAACCTTTGCCCAGACACTGGTATAAACAACATAGCTTTCATGAACTCGTATCATATCAATAAAAAGTACAAAAGCAAGCATGTGTTTATGAAAAGTGTAGGTCAAAAATGAAACATGTCTGATGCACACGCAACAGGATGCATTAATAGTCACACACATCTGGAAAGAATCACTCAAGATTAGCATTTTTTTTTTTTTACAATACAATTGGATTTCCATATTACAGAAGTGCACCTAACACACACACACACCCCTTAATGGAAACAAGACAAAGTTTTCTTAATTTTTCACGTGTAACAGCCAACAACTCTCTTAAACGCGAGTGCTTTTCTTCATGTTCCTATAAGCGGGTAATTAGAAGCAGCTTTAGGGAGTCGACCCCACCAGTGACCCTGCCCCTGCAACCACAGTGGGGGTCAGGATGTATTAGTGGCAAATATTTATCAGACTACCTAACTGGATAAAAAACTGATTCAGCTGCTGTTGGTTTATGTTAGGAAGTAACGACCACTCCTTCCCCCAACAGAAACACAAAACAGAGAGCAGCAGTCGTTACCAACACTTTCACACCAAAGCTCCAAAACAAGTATACTTGTGTGTTATAACAGTAAATTCACATGACAAGTTCATCCTGTAAACTCAATGACGAACATGTATTTTGCTATGTGTATTAAAGAAATTAGGACAATCAAGTTTATAGCACAATATTGACGGCAGCTTTTTATCCAAAGAGGTGAATTTTGTTTTTTCCAATCAAGACTGAAGAGTGATCCAATGCGCAGTTTAGCAAGAGTGGGAATGAATGAACTAAGAAATATGACAACTATTGAAAGATATCGTCAAACTAAAGACACTGGTTAATGAGAAAACTGTCAAACAGCTTTGAGGTGTTGATAAAATAAAAATAAAAAAATGCAGCAGACCAAATACAATATTTTGATGCCCTGGAGGTGGATAACACTTGAAGCCTCAAAAATATGTACCCAACCATTCAGCATCGTATTAACTATTTCAAAGTTGTTATTGAGAAGTACCAGCGCAGTGGACAGGAGACAGGCCGGAATCTTAGACTCGAAAGCAAATCACTAGTAACACAATACTGTATGACAGCCTGCCTAAAATACACACAATCAGCAAATAGCATGACCATACGCACGCTCCAATACAATCAGGCCTGTTCAGTCATGAGTTCCATGCCGAGACAGGCAGAGGAAGATTATGTAGAAGAAATATGCCTGCTGAGATCATAATTATAAATCTATGAGCTGATTATAACTATGGTTACAGTTGGTAATCATCATCAGAGCTGCTTGTAGTACTGGTGATTAGAGGCATGCATGCATGTCATTCAGTTAACAGGCAGCTCTGCTCCAGCAAAGAGGATCATGTTTTACAGCAAATCTCAAGTCTGCGTCCAGAGCTGGCCAGGCTTTATCACTTCCATATGTAAACATTAGCTGTGGCTGTTCACTGAAATAATCCTGGAAATATGATTTAAAAAAATAAGTGTGACTGTAATACACTGGAGCATCCCAAATAGGCTGACCAAAAAGTGATGCAAACTCACCTTTTTGCGCCTCCTCAAAGCGGTCGTTCTCAGCCAACCACTGAGCATAAGGCACATAGACATCATTTTTGAACTGGGGGTGTTTCTCCACCAGTGAGAAGGCCTGAGAAATGGACACGTGAGAACAAAGATAAGTTGACATAGGAATTTGCAGGTCGCACAGCTTGCAATATATAGAACAGCGTCAGACTGCCCTGAGTAATTACAACTGAACTGCAGTTGATTGCGGACATACAAGTTACCACACATTCAGAGAAACACATTACCTCCAGTCAAAACATTGCAAAACAGCATAATTAATGAGTTGAGAACAAAGAAAAGTGTATGAGCTAAGTTGATTTCACACTCAATTAGAACTACAACTGCAGCTCTTACGCTGTTTGAATGACAGGGTATAAAGAGCTGTTGAAGTGCTCTGTGGACACAAATTTGTCCGTCATAGTGACCGATTAATCTAAATGTCGTGCAGCAAAACTTGAGCCAAGAAACGCACACTAGTCATACCATAGAGTAAAGACTGCAAGACAGTGAAAATTGACCGTGTCTGTATCACAGGCCTGTGAGCCCTAAGTCATTTAAAGAAATACTCTGTTGAAGAGAAGAGTGGGAGCAGTGAATAGCATCCATATGGCCCATTTTGTAACTCAGTCTGTGCTTTGTCCCGTCTTGGTGTCCACCTCCCCAGTAAAGCACATGAAGCCTAACAGTTCTTCTCTCAACCTCTGCCTCGCTCTCTCTGAGGATCAAATACATATCCAGGAAAACCATGTGATCATGATTTGATGTTCTGTTTTTGGCTCTTCAGTTTCAGAATGCCCAATCACCAATGTGCATCTCTGTAACTCTATTAAAGAGCGCAGATGGATTAAAGAAATGCAATATTTTCTTGATGAATTTGACTGGAAGCAGAATAGAGCTTTCAGCCTTTTCAGTGGGGTGGAGTGTTTTGTGGTTCTCGTTCAATAAATCATTATGTGGCCATAGATTTAGATAAATCAAAAGCTGAATAATTAGCTCTGGAGTGTGTGTGTGTGTTGTTTAAGTTTGCCAGTGTAGGAAATCAGCCAGATGTATTGTCTTATTGTTTGAAATTTGGCTGTTAACAAATACAATATACTTTTCTGGCATTGAACATGCAGTGGTTTATGATATGGGTTTCTGAGTACCACAGCAGTTTATTTAGCACAGTCCTATGTGGTTCACATTATATTTATGCGATTGTCTTACGAGACTCTATATATAAGTCATGATGAGCGGAGCAGGTGTGCCTCCTGTGTGCATTAAGTGTGTCAGACCTCTTCCCAGTGCCAGGTTTCCACATGCAGCTGCACTAGAGCCTGCAAGTCTCCCATCTTGGAATAGGTCTCCGAGGCATAGCCATGGTGCTTCAGCCTCTTGAAGTACAATGCACACTTTGCCAGCGGTTCACGTTCGGCCTTGTCCAATTTCCGAGTGATGTCAATCAGCCTGGATGAGAGGAGAGAGGAATCAGCACACACGGAGAGGGCGAGCGCAGATAAATCCTTACATGGGGGTCCGTTGTATTCATTTATGCTCATGACCCAAAAAAAAAAAAAATTAAAAAAAAATGAATATGAACCAGTCAGGGTGACTAGCTGAATGGGATTTAGGTGAAAGAGCCATGACACTGTTCAGCTGCAGCATTTATAGTACTGACCCACTGGTAGCACCACAGGAGACTTGCAGCATGCAGATAATAGGTCAGATGGAGTCAGTGGGGAGTTCTGATATGAACACCACAGACAACTGGTTTGCCTGGTTTTCAGCCCCACACACACACATTTCTACTTTCTTAGCTTTCAGTCAGCATATCAAATATACCTTTTAAAACACAGAGAGAGAGCGAGAGAGCGAGAGAGCGAGAGAGCGAGAGAGCGAGCGAGAGAGATACAGATATGTACTACTATTGCTGCATGGTGCTACTACTATAAAACACAGATTGTAAGTTAAAGATCCCTTACAGAAATGTTTCAAGACGATGTTTTTTTTTTTCTTCAGAAAACAAAGTGAAGTGACCTAATAAAAATGTCTACCATTTGTCTACCATTTCTCCCTCATTGATCCAGAAACCTATATGTATGCAAATATTGTTCATTTCAAAACATTAAACTTCTGGACACAAGAAGTGTCCTACATCACTGAAAGTCTATTCTCTGTGCGTCTCCACCAGAGGCTTAAAGTTTCTGCATCACACCTGTTGCATACTGGACCCCGATTGGCTTCCAATCTTGTTATGATGCCACACCAAAGCTTAGATTTAAGGTGAGCACAGAGAAGGTTTCCTCCTACTGCAGATTAATGTGAACACAGCCTTGTAGCCTACAAGATCTGCAAATGGCTTAGTTGGCTAAGTACGTATCTGTATTAGATTCAACCTTGGCAGTTAGGATTGAAATCTACTTCAGGGTTTAAATGTGGCTCTTTGTATTTTGCCCTCTCTGTCCAAAGTGAGCTTCTCTCCACTTCTTCCACTAATGTTAGAGTATTCAATTATTATCTAGGGGCCTTAAAAGTCAAAAGAGTGCAAGTTCCACCACGTACAGTAAAATTGAGACATTTTAGGGGTGCGAACATTTCTCAGCATATTAAGTCGACATTACTGCCTTTTGTGTATAAATAGATAAGATAAAGTGCTTAAAGTATATTGGATTACATTTTAGATTTGGGGAAATCATGCACACAAATCTAAAAAGGCAGTTTAGAAAAGGTTAAAACAGGAATAACAGTGTACGTTAAGGTAGAGGACAGATGTGGAATGTTTCATACAATGACTGACACCTACATGTCTTCCCAGCCGTGTTCCCCTATAATGTCTATGGCTTTGAGATGTTCTCCTGCTGACAGGTACATCTCCGCTGCTGCCCGGGGCTCCTTGCTGCTCTTAGCCCAGTCTGCCTGCTTGGTCATCAGGATCCGAGAGCTCTTAGGGTCTGTCGCTCCAATAAAATCCTGCAAGAAAGATATGCAGTCATTTCACACAATTCCAAACTGTGCAATTGATAACTGGGAAATCCACATCAACACTGATGATAAGCGAGGAATGTACGTAACACAGTTAATCTGAAAAGGAGAGCGAGAGAAGTCCAGTTCAGACAGCCAGAACCATGTGGGTCAAGGCCAAGACAGGAGGAAAAGAGTCACACAAACAGCAGGCAGCGAGCCCTCCGGTGTCCATCCTACCTAAAACAAACAGCCTGTAGGACCAGATGGCCACACAGCCACATAAATATACAGCAGCCACATCAAACACACATACAATCTGATATATACGCACACACAAATATACATGAACAAGCTAAGCTGTGTCATAGCTGTGTCTGCTCCAGCAATGGGAATGTGATGCTGATGATCAAAGTGGCCCCCCATATGTAAACATAATAAAGCATGAATTTGTCTCAACTCCAACTGACCTCCTCATCAAAGTATTCACTTAAAAGCAGACATTTGCCTTACTTCTCTCAATTTGTGCTCCATTTCCAATGCTAACTATGTGTGTAAGTTAACCTTGTGTTGTGCTGGGATGTGTCTGTAAAAGCATGGCGTGTGTGTGTGTGTGTGTGTGTACTGATCAGATGATATATGTGGAGATTCCGGTGATATGTGAGGAGATGAAAGACAGACGGTAAAGGGGGGCCGTTTAAACACAGTGCAGGGCCCCAACTTGGCATAAGTGCACATGATGAGGAAAAACATATGTTCTACACCCTAAAAACATGCAGTGCTTTCCAGGTTGTTCTGTCCATATTGATACAAAAGTATGTTGCACATGCACATGTGTTTTTATCAATCGATGATTTAATCACCTTGGCATACTCGAACATGCGCAGGTCAGTGTACATGCTCAGGGCTCTGGATTCATGGCCAGTTCGTTTGTAAAGCTTGGCTGCCTCGTGGAATTTCCCCTGGTAGGCATAGACGTCTGCCAGGAACAGCTCATTGTCGTTCTCACCCCGCTTCTTCCTCTCCTGCAAATCAGTCAACACAAACACTGGCATGAGTGCATAGATAAACACTCGCATGCATGTATACACACTGACACACAACACATGTGTACACACACAATGAGTCAAAAAGACACAGAAGGCACTCAAATCTCTGGGCTTGCTGGATGCAATCACTTTTGAACACACACACACACACACACACACACACACACTAAACTCTTACACAATCAGTTATAACAAAATTAGAGAACCTTTTTTTTATTATTATTTTTTAATTTTTTTTATGAAAAACAATAAACATTTCTTTCATGTCACTGAAAACAGCACACTTTCAAAAGAAGTACGTGTTTGAAAGTGTGCTTTCCCCTGTTCAAGTGAGAACAGCAGGAACTTTCTGGCACTAGCCAAGTTGAAACAGACTTTGCTATGCTCTGTCGAGGAACATGTGTGTGCTTTGCTGTGTGTGTATATTGGACCCGAGGAGGTTGTTCAGGATACACGTTCTTCTGTTGTTCAAAAGATTTTTTTTAAGCAAAGCCTTTTGCGATTAAATGTTGATGACCATAAAAAAAATATATATATATATATAATAATATAAAAATATATAAATATAAATATATATATATATAAAAAAATTTATAAAAAAAAATAAATAAATAAATAAATTCTGAATGACAGTGTCCCCCAAAGCGAAAATCTGCAAACAAACAATGAACTTGGCTTTAATAATGAAGGATGCTTCCTCCTTCTTAAGAGTAGGTATTACCTCAATGCTATTGATGAGCTCCAGGTAGCGCAGGTCTCTGATTCTAATGAAGGCCTGAAATTAGTGAGACAAGAAATCATTTAGGAGGATGGTCTCTTGAGAACTTGCTGTTTGCTTTTGCAGTACCAGCCTCAAAGATTTAATGTGAATATTTGTTTACATTGTTGGGTAATGTACTGTAGATGCTGTAGATTAGTGGTAAGTGTATGCAGATGACATGAAGCCTAAGAGTAAGGTTAAGGTAAAAGCAAAGTACTGTGACCACATTTGGAGGGCCATTTGTATGTTTTGTATTGTTCTATGAAGATTAAAAGTAGTAAAATGAGTAGTTCGATGACACTGGTGAGAATGATGCGTTTGTGTCTGACTCGCCTTCTTGGCGGTGTCAAAGTCAAGTCCCTCCAGAGCCTCTGTCGCTAAATCCCTCCAGTCACTGTCTGTCACACCTAGACAGGCTATCTGGTAGGCCTCCTTAAACATCTTCCGCTCCAGGTACTGGTACATGGGAGCTGACTGGGCAGAGCAACAACACCATTGTCAAAAGCACTACAAACTTTACAGTCAAAAATGCAGCAAACTAATCAATAAATAAGTAGAGGACCACCAACAAAATGATATATTCACCATGTCAATAACTGAATAATTATAATAAAAAAAAGAATTAAAAAAAAGTCTATATAAGCAGTAATTTTTGTCTTTTTGGTACAAACAAATACCATGATATTGAAGACTGACCATTGGCAATTGTGTGCTTTCATTTCTACATTATGGAACACCGTCAGTGCCTCCAGACGAGGGCGGGCTGACGACATACTACACACCTGAGGCACCTCCACAGCCGACATGGAATAGACGTGGAGACAGAAGATCTTAGATCCGTTGTAGCCGACCATAAAGCCTTGCATCTTCTGCTGGTGTACAGGAAAGTTGCTAGCCTTGATGTTAAGGTAGCCATTGCCAGAGAAGCACAGCATGTCTTCACACTGGGTGTTCCAGGCTACGCTGTTAGCATTAGGCTCCTACAGGAGGAGCAAAGCAAAAGAGACAAGGCAGGTAAGGGAGGGTAGGGGGGAAATAAGGCCTGGTGGTGACAGACAGGAGTACATGAGTAAGATGTGTACCTGCACCTAATGCAAATAATTACACATACATGTTTCCATTTATTCCATCCCACTGCTGAAATGAATTAAAAAAATATGCCAGGTTAGATTCTTCCACTATACCCTTAACCCCCTCCACTGCCTGCTGACCTGAAAAAGCAGTTCTTTACTGTTGATGTCATAGACCAGGAGAGTGTTGTGCTCATCCACCACAGCTAGTTTATTGCGGGAGGCGCTCATGTCGAGGCAGCGCACTGAAGTTGACAGCTTCAGCAGCGTGATGGGAAACAGGTTGTCAACAAATATCTTCAGGATCTACATCACAAAAACAATGACAAGCAGCGCGAAATCAGATTAAAAACATCAGAACTAAAATGCTAGTTGTAATAAATGTAAAAAAAAAAACAAAAGAAAGGAATACATGTTGTGAATTCCCATCCACATACAAATAAATCTTGTTTTAAGAAGAAAGCCGTTTCTTTTATGTTGAAATTCGTGGACTACCAGCATTTCTAAAGTTACTTACTGTGGGAATGCATTTTCTCAAAATACTCACAGCTCCATTCTTTAACCCCACTAGTAGGCCCTCTCTGCCTTGCGGCCCACCAATCACTTTGATGTAGCGAATTAGAGACTCCATCACCCATTCTTTTTCCCTGACACTGGTGAAAGACAGGCACTGGAGCCTCTTCTCCTGCACAAGAGCAGAGCGGGGAAAGGTGAGACCACAATTACATTCAACACATAAAACACAGACTGCTTCAGTAGAATCAAATGATGCCGTTTTAATTATTCCAGAATGTTAATCTCACCCTTACCTTATTTAAACATATTTTTACATGTCTTACACATCTTAGCATATTGTTCTTTTAAACACTGCAGTGTGGTTCAACATAAAAAAGCAATGCTATAAAAGATAAACAACGATTTGACACATATATAGACAGCCCCTTTATATGGTCTAAAAACTGTCTCAGGCATGAAACACAAGCAAGCCTGTTAGAGAGAGAGAGATCTGAAGCACCTCTGTCACACACAGACAGATATAACCTCTGTGTTACGGCTGCTCCTCCTCCCTACCAGCCTCTGTCAAACACACAGACAAGAAGCAGAGAGGAACCCAGAGAGACACCCACTGGTTCAACACACTGCGGTCCATCCCCTTCATTCAACTGTCTTGCTTTATCAAGTTTGAAGAGGGTTAAGAAAGGGAGAGAGACGGAGCCTGTAGAACACATGCACAGCTGGAGCCTTTTTCAAACTAGGCAGAAACATCTGGAAACACAGCAATTTCATGATATTATCATTTTTCTCTGGGCTGTTTGGGGTAGTATTGAAAGGCTAAACACTGATGATTCACGCTGCTTACATCATGTTAATAGTGCTCAAATGTCTCTACGGCCTCTAGCGCAATCTGTCAAGTGTACATTACTGTAATTTAGAAAGAAACTGTCACTGCAGGTCAGTAAAATTTTGCCTGAGAAACATAACTTAAGGAAAACAGTTTGTCTCATTACGTGAGGAAAGACCCAATACACAAATAGGCTGTAGCAAAAGCAAGCAAGACTTTTTAAGTAAGCAAATATACATTATGAGCATTTCACTGCACAATTAGGATGGGACCACTTCTCTTCTGACCTGACACAGGATGATATGCTGGGAGCAGACCACCAGCAAGTTGCATTCAAACTTCCTGCAAATCTTCTCCTTGATCCGGTAGTGCATGTCTGAGGAGTCATCCGAATAGAGCTCATAGATGAGGATCTTCTCGGGCAGCTGGATAGCAAGACGGTTTCTGTAGATGGCGATCTTCTTCACCAGCTCACGGCACTTTATCCTCACTAGGGAAAGAAGGAAATGAATGAAGGACATGGAAAGTTTTATTATCTTAGCCAATGCATCCTGTTGAATGAGTTTCTTCAGGGCTGAATGTTACAATCCCAGCTATGCTGTCATACTGCTCTTCCCTGTGTGTGTAAAAAAAATGTAATACCGTCATGTCCTTAATAAAAAAGCAATCCTTGTGTATGAAGTTTAAAATGAGAGATCCACCATTTGAAAAACCCTTAAAAAAAAGTAGTAATTGGATAAATGTTGATAGGACAAATATGGTTGATGTGAAAAAATTACAAAATACATAAAAAGAAAAGGTATTGGTAAAGTTGAGCTCTGAAAATACTGTCTCTATACCCCTGATCCTGGCACTAAATGTGATGCTTCAAGACATATACATTATTATTTGGAGTGGCATCACAATAGGTCCTCTGTGATAACCTCAATATCCTGAAGCAAAAGTGCACCTTTTTGTTCGGTGATGAGGTGCTGGACAATGACATCAGTCATGCTGTCTCTATAAGCATAGCGATCCTTGTAGAGGCCGTGAACTGTACTGAAGATAAGTTGGTAGCAGGCGATGGTCCCATCCTGACAGCCCAACACCTAGATAAGAGATAACAATGTAGCAGTACATCCTATTAACACCTCTAAGAAAAGACTGAGAGTGGGAAAATGTTCCTGTTGTTAAAGCATCTACACCGTAGAACCGAGAGAAACTGCCAACAACAGATTCTCTATTTTATGCCCCATCACTTTAAGTTAAATACAGTGAAAGGAAAAGTTGCTATGGTGTTGCTGCTAAATAAAATGTCTTGCGTAGCGGTGTAGCTAAATCCGATCAAGAAAATATTTCAAATGCAGACTGGCACTCTGAATATAACGTCTGAGCTTTATCAGTGGTTTTCATTATATTGTTCTACCTCTTGTCTTTGACATAAACTATTACTTAAGGGTAGGGATAACTTCTCTAGACATATGGCTTCACAAGCTGTGGACCCACCACAAAGTTGGAATCAGGCTTAACCCGGCACGTCCACACCCAGGCATTCTGCTCTCCAATGGTGCCTAGCCGCACGCCATCTTTAGTGTAGAGGGACGCCTGTTTATCCGAGCCCCCCATGACTATATACTCGCCCTTAGAGAAGTAGCTGACGCAACAAGGGTCATAGATGAGAGTCCTGTCTTTTCCAATCTGAGAGAGACAAAGAGAGAAGTGGAATAAAAGTAGTATTTTTCATATTTATTGCCCAGGGTCCTGGGCCAACACCTCCCACTGTCTGGAACGACACACATCAAAGTCCAGAGTACATTCAACCATCCCTTTGAGTGTTTGATGAAAAGGTAGACAAAACAGTTTCTCTGGTTCAAACAACCTCTATTGTATTAATGTTCAAAGTCCATTTGCACAACACATGAATCCCCAACTCGCGTGCATCTGTTTCTCCTCACTGTGGAAAAAAAAAGCTAGGCCAACAATCCATAGTTATTTTCTCTCACTGCAAACAATTCCCGGTGCTGTAATAAAAAACGGAATGTTCACTTAAATAGATAAATAGGCCGATGACAATATATGAGCCAAGGCAAAACGGCAGAGTAATGAACAGTGCATATTTGTCTATAATTACGGTACTGCCCGCAGGGAATTTAGGAGGAAGGAGGGACAGTGAGGGGGCCATTAAAGCATAGCAGGATCACTTCCAATGTACTGTTATGGTTTCAATAGAGCCTGACAGTCTGATTACAACAGGAAACACAGGTCTTAAACCCTCTAAAATGTTCCCAATACCATAGATTTTAGAAACAAGTATTCTTGTTTCTTATTGCTAAAGCAAGTGATAGCACATAGTCAGCAGATAAGTGTTTCAAAATGCTATTAATCTTCTGGTATATCCCAAGCAAGGTAATGAGACTGCCAATATTTATTCATCTAAATGTCATGTTAAACAGTGTGAAGAGGCAGAGGAGAAATCATCAGTTTGACGCACAAGTAAGACTCAGTGTACTGTACAGTATATGTACATTGCCAAGTCACTATGTTGGTTGTATTTAGGCATACCATATGGTAATCTTTGAATTTCTTTCCCCCCCCATAGACCTGTGGTATTCACCTGCTTTCCACTGAGCTGATAGAAGGACAGTTTCTGACCCCAGTCTGCCACAGCCAGAATGTCATTGTGCTCATCCCTGTGAAAATACAACAAAAATGACTTTAGGCATAAGTACTCCTGTCAACATACTGTACTGACGGGGCTTTGGTTGTTTAGGAAATGATGACGTGGTGTTAATAAAAGCAGAGAGGCCACCCTTCAGCTAGGTGACGCATGGTCAAGCCCTTTCGCCTAACAATTAACTAGAATAATAAATGTGTTTTTACGAGTCAGGACATTGCATTTATATGCATTATTGTCATATACAGTAAGCCTTGGTATCTATCCATGTAAGCCCGTGTGCTGAGAAGAATTCACCCTGTTGAAGCGTCCATAGGCAAGACAGTGAATCCCTCGCAATTTCAGAGATACTATTCCTTGGCTGACCTCAAGCTCCAACCTCCCTGTGATGACCATTTTTATTCCATAAGCAAACAAATAATAATATATCTGGTGCATCTTGTTATTGTCTCTCATCACTGCCCTATTTAAACCTTCCTCCTGCAGTCTCATCTCCCTGTGTTCCCTTTTCTCTCGATTAACCCGTTCTGTGGTCCTTCGTCATGGCTACAGCTGTACTCCTGACTTTGGCTGTATGGGGTATCAAAGAACTTGGACAGCTGCTGAGAGGCATCATAATCCTATCCCTCACAGAAACAGTTCCCATACTCCCTGGTTGACCACTGCCACCTGCTGGCCCTACACAAGCTATTCACATAAAATGCAACACTCTCTCGATAGCACATCACTACTTAAAATTGTGGAGACATGGATGAGTGAGGCATTAAATTGATTAAATTGGTGAAGCTAAAATACCATGCTATTTTTTTCTACAATCTTATGCGGCAATAATTAAATAAGACTAACTTAGATGGGTTCCAGGCTATGGACCAGATAGGAGAAGAGGAGCCTCCTGGACGCTCGATCTTGACTTTCTCCTCTCCGTTCTTGTTCCGAATGCTCACCACTCCATTCATCATGCCAAGGGCAAGGTACTGGCCATCGTTTGTCCACCTTCAATCAAATGAAACCCTTCAACATTAAAGTGTCACATTACAAGTGTACGCATGAGGCAGACAGTTATAACAACAGACTCTACTTACCCACAACATGTTATTTTGCTGCTCACTTTATGTTTGTTCACAGATTTTTGCTCCGGGGACCACAGACCTAAAAATATAAAAAAAAGTTACTCCGCAAATATTTCTAGGTTTATAGTATATTATGTACACGGTTAAAAAAAAGAAAAAAAAAAAGTCATATACACTTAAACTCATGGTGCACTCACCAAAGTCACCAGTAGAGCAGGAGGCAAGTTGGTGAGTGACAGGGTTGTAGGCAACACACTGGATAGAGTCATTGTGACTAAAGGAAAACACATGAAAAGAAAAATATATATAAAAATTATACACACTGCAGAGGATACATTAATAATACATTGATGAGATAAAGTGACACTTACGTATATTTTAAAATACCCTCCAGTTTAGACGTCCAGATGATGATGCTTTTGTCTGCTGACCCTGAGGCAAACCGTTTACCTGCAGACGAATGCAGTAGTTAGTAACACACAAAGATGACTGATGAAATAAAATGTAGCGTACAAATGGAAAAAGCCAGTAGAGTACCATCTTTGGCATAGGCCACACAGTAAACTATGTCTTTGTGTCCTTTTAAAGGCTGGATAATAGCGCCATCTGCTACGTCGTAAACCTGCAACAAAAATACAATACATCAAAAAGGTAATAATAGTGCATGTATTCTTTAGAGATGTGCCTTGGCCAAAGAGAACAGGAAAGCCTTACCAGGACACGAAGCCCTGCGGCAATGATGAGTTGGCTGCCATCTGGTTTGAAGGCAAGGTCATACACACTGCAAAAAGAGAATAATAGACTTGTTATTCGTTCATTTACTTATTCTATCAACAACAATTCTGATAATCCACTCATCGTTGAAGTCATATATTAAGGAAACAAGCCAAACATTCATGGGTGCCAGCTTTTCAAATGCGAGGATTTGCTGCTTTGCTCGGTTTCTTTAAGAATTGTAAACTGATTATCTTTGGATACATCATTTGATTTTGGACAAGAAATTTGAAGATGTTGTGCTCTGGGAAATAAGCATTTTTCAGTATTGTATGCTTTTTTTATTTTTTATTTTTTAAACAGACAAATGGTTTATAGATTCATTTAAAAAAGTAATAGACAGATTTATCAGGAATGAAAATGCGTTTAAAAGGCAATTTCTTTTGATGAAAATAGCAGTCTGCCAAAAGAAGAAAAAAAAAGATCTCATCACAAGGTCCATTTACAGTCAAACAGATGAAAGGCTGAAACCCAACTAAGGAAGAGGAGGACCTTAATAGTTGATACGACGTTTGTCAAATAATAACACGGCCATTATGTTACTCGATAGTTGTTGTAATCAGATTTGAGGGACCGTATGCTTGATCCATAGAAGTGTAGCCTACTTTATTGATGGGACCACACGTGTTACATATAAGCATTGATTATTGCCTCAACAACTGCTACGGAGGCCGACGCGAATACAATCAATACTGCAATATACTCAGTATTCAATAATAAAGCAAATTAATTGTAAGCTCTTACTTTACTAATCTGTTATCTCGGGTTCAGAGAGGTAACCTAGCGTATGTGCTACACTAAGGTTAGCTTAAATTAAAATGTAACGTTGGGTCATTCACAGCAAGCAATGATGTGCAGCAATAACCTAATAAAACCTAAGTTGGCGTTAACCGTTAACGAGAGCTAGGTAACTGTTAGCTTAACACCAGCTCAGACCTAACGTTATGTCGCGCGAAACAATAAAGCTGACATGCTGCACTTTTCATAGAACAAGTATGTTACACGACAACTAAGATACACTAATCATAAACCAGCTTTAGTATCTCTGCCGTTTGTGAACAACAATCGAATTGCTGTGGGCTAATGCTAGCTAGCTAACACTAGTTTACATAGCAACCGCCGTTGCTAACCACCTAGCGTTGCATCCCAGCATCGGGCCCAGGATGACAGCGTAAACACATCGAGAAAAAACACCGAGACTCTCACCATTGTTCACGAATAGTTTCTTTCCACGCTAGAACGGCTCTCATTTTCACCTTTTAACAGCAAAAAAAAAGCACTGATGGGTTTCGTATCAACAGGTTGTTTGCTCGGTTTTTCATACTAAGCACCGTTTTCATGATTCGTTCCTACTGCGCAGACTCGGATCTGCTCGCTACTTCCTGTGTGCACGACACGGCAGGCACGGCACGGCACGGCACGGGACGCCTTTGGAGCCTGACTGCAATGTTGACATCGGAAAATATGCGGGAAGACAACACAGAGAGCATGAGGCTGCACTCCTGTGAGAAATGCAAGGACTTCGAGGTTTGTTAACAATTGTATTGCTGCTTATCTTGTACAGTTATCTCAATGCTATGTTAAATGGTGATACTTTAGTACTTTATGTGACACTGTATATAGATTGTATCCACGTGTTGTTGTAATTATAGGCTGTTTACAAGAAAGGACAGAGCAGACTACTTTATGGGGAAACTGAGATCATTTAAACTGTGCAACAGATTTGGCGGATCTTTTACCAGCCTGTTGTTACAAGCACACTTTTCTTTGCTGCAATGTGCTGGAAGCACAGTGGCATCATCTGTTCTGGGAACCACCTTGGAGGTATTAGAGGTGGTGGAGAAGCGGATGCTGCACAAACTGTTGTGCCTAGTGGAACACACCACATCTTCTTAACAACCTCCTGGTCAAACAGCGTAGCACTTTCAGTAAATGACTGTTCCAGCTGTGGCAATCACCACTGCAGGAGGTCCTTTTTTTGGCAGCTGCCATCTCATTGTACAGTCTACTCTGTCAGAACAGGGGGCTCTGAAGGGGAAGCCTCACGCTTCTCCCTAACGGACTAAATACTAAGACAAACATTCTCACCCTGGACCTTTCATCGCCCGTTTAAATGATCGGACCCATAACTGCACTCATTTCATATCTATCCATCTATCTAAATCCAAATTTTAGGTAAAGAAGACACAGAACAGGAATGGCTGCTGATGTGGGAGTAAAAAGTCAGCTGCTGGACAATGAGCTGAAGGCAGCGGGCTTCACCAGTGACTCTTCAGAATCCACCGCTCCCTCAACCGGGTTTAACAACAACACCCTTCCGAAAATGCATACTAGCTGTGATATCCAGCTGGAAACCAGTGGAGACATAAATAACCAAAGTCACAATGACAAGGATGACTTATGCCACACTTCCACATTGCCCCTTGGCTGGATCAGAGAGGTTAGGCAGCGGAGAGCAGGCAAGACAGCAGGCAAAATGGACGTCTACATTACAAGGTGGGTCATTGTTTTTTTGATCATACCTTGAATCATGACTAAGTGCTTTGTAGATCCAGTTATATCAGTGTCTAATTGATTTTTGTCTCTATTGTGCAAGTCCCCAAGGGCAGAAGTTCCGCTCAAGAGCATCCCTGCATGCTTTCCTCCTAAAAGATGGAGAAGAGAACCTCGACATAAATCTCTTTGATTTCACAGCATCCAAGGATGATGTCATCACCTCTTCGCAATTACTCCCCTCTCAAGAAAAACAGAGGAGAAGAAAGAAAAGACCTGCAGGTGGACAGCAGGAGGCAACAGAAGCTGCAATAGAAATATTGAATCCCCCTCCTGATGAATCTAAAAGGGCCACTTCCTCCCTCAGAAGTCAAACTAAAGACAGAAAAGTAAAAAGTGCAACTGTGAAGTGTTGCATACAAGCTGCACCTTCAACTACAGACGATGACGTCAAACTGCAAATGAGCCCTCAGAGGGTGGGTCAGCTGAGAGAGAAGATACTCAGGTTGGCTCCTTCCAGTAACCAACAGCACACTCTCATTGTTAACAAGGATGAAGAAGCAGACTCGTGGCCGCCTGTCCCGACTCTGAATGTTGAACCTGCCAGTGAGAACGAGGAGGAGGATGAACGAGGCGGAGATGAGATACAGATTCACAGCAAAGGTGATAACAAGCCTAATTCTGAACTGGAGGCAGATGCTGAGGAAGAGGAAGTGTTGTTACCTGACACCACTGGTGGGAGCTGCACACCAGTGAGAGATTCCCAGAATAGTAAGTATGATCTGCACGGTCTGACAGCTTGTGAAAGTAGCAGTTTAAGTTAGTGTTCTCTGGATTTTTTTTTTACTTAATTTAATTTCAGCATCTTATATAGTGCAGTGCAATCACTACAATTTCACATTTTAATCTAAATGGTTTTTCTTTATCCAGTTTCTTCTTCACTTCCTGTTTTTAAATGCATAAAAAAAATCAAAGAAACCATTAAGTAACCACAAATAACCTAAACTGAAAAAAAGGAAAACAGCGTGATGGAGACACTGTATGTCCGATAAAGTATCTTGTTATAACTTTCCATTTGAATTACCACAAAGTTTGAAAAAGCCACCAACTGTGCCTCCCTACATTCATTTCTCCTCCTTTTTAATTTCACGCATACAAAAATGTGTGTGTGCTTGC
Source organism: Bovichtus variegatus (assembly GCA_943593645.1). Lineage (NCBI taxonomy): Eukaryota > Metazoa > Chordata > Actinopteri > Perciformes > Bovichtidae > Bovichtus > Bovichtus variegatus. The sequence goes on along the minus strand of CALSCE010009645.1, from coordinate 1,840,193 downwards.
GTTCGTGCATGTGTGTGTTGTAAGCTCTGCAAAGAGAGAACAAAAGTATTAACATTATATCCATCATCTAAGCAGAAATTGTGTGCGATAATAAAAGTAAATGAAATATTAAATAAGGAAATTCACTTATAGGACACAAACAACATAGCTGAGGTCAAAAGGAAAGAACAAAGGGAGGAAGGCAGCATATGTAGCCTTTAAAATGAAGTAATCCCTCCTGGGGGGAGGCGGCGGGGTGCTCGTGCTATCCTCCTTGCCCTTCCTCCTTGACGGGGACATCTGACATTATGTGCCATAACACATGTGTTTTTATTTCATTTCTTTTAACATACATAATTGTTTCCTGTCTGCCTAGAGTCCAAGAACGGGGAGGACAAACGGAAAACAAGCCCCTATTTTAGCAGGAAACCCCCCAGAGATGGTAATGTTAAAATGGTTAATTTAATACAAGAAGCGAAAAGAAAGCTTGTGTATGTTTGTATGCGAGACATAAAGTATACCTCAGCGTTTAGGGAGTACACTATCCATACACAGGCCTTAGCCCACCCAGGAGGAAGGCCTTCAAGAAGTGGACACCCCCTCGCTCACCCTTCAACCTCGTACAGGAAACCCTTTTCCACGACCCCTGGAAGCTCCTGGTGGCCACCATTTTTCTGAATAAGACCAGTGGTAAGACCCAACATGCACACATTTCATTTGCATACAGTATTGTACCAACCAGGACTCAAATCTATCTTTTTTTTTTTTTTTTTTACAATACTCCAGGCAAGATGGCCATACCAGTACTGTGGCAGTTCTTTGAGCGTTACCCGTCTGCAGAGGTGACCCGGGAGGCCGACTGGAAGCCCCTGTCTGAACTTATGAAGCCACTTGGCCTGTATGAGCTTAGAGCCAAAACACTTATACGCTTCTCAGGTGAATGTGCTTGTCTTTTATATGTGATAGGTTACAGTATCCAGTTCTGTCCGAAGAAATTTCAGGATTATTCAGTGTTAATATGTTGTTACTATAGATTTGTATAGGTTAAGTCAATATATGTGAAGCAATAGAAGTAGCCTGAAAAACCTCACAATCCCTTTTCTCCTGTGTAGATGAATATCTAACTAAACAGTGGCGTTACCCCATCGAGTTGCATGGTATTGGGAAGTACGGCAATGACTCGTATAGGATCTTCTGCGTGGACGAGTGGAAAGAGGTCAGTCTAATCCCAACTATTTTGTATTGCATTAGTTTTGTAATGTTCATTAATGCCAATTCAGATGTTTTATTGCTTCTTTTTTTTTTTTTTATGTCGAAAGGTGAAACCTGAAGATCATATGTTGAACAAATACCACGCCTGGCTGTGGGAGAACCACGACAGACTTGGACTCTGAAACACAAAGTATGAGGAACTGCAAAGATTATTTCCTGTGGAAAACACAATGACATCAGTTACGTCACATGAACAATCGCAATGTTAGTGTTATGATGAAATTGCGGTGTTGAACCTGAATCCCTTTTTAAAATTATGCCGTGATATTACTTCTTTGTTTTAAAAAAAGTTTAAATAATAAAATGTTTTAAGTGGTTTAAAAGTCTTGTTCCATGTCTTTTAAATGTAGATGAGATCCGGAGATCTTTGTTTTTGAGTGCACTGATGCATGACCTTACACTCCACACAGCAGGGTTGTTGTTTTTTTGGGGGGGGGGTAAACTTGATTACCAAGGCAACTGTTGCCACCGCAGAACACTCTGCGAATGCACAGGCATGTCACAGTTTAATCTCTAACTAGTGCCGGTACAGTAAATTGCTATATTCACATATGTGTTGCGATTTACTAGTAATCAGAATTGCAACTTTGAGAAGAAAATTAAATTGTGCAGGATTTGACACGTAGGAAAGTTTCATTCCACAAAGACTTCTCTGGAGAGCGAACAGAAGAAACAGCTTGAACTACAAAATGAGACTACGTAAGGAAACAAGTGCTATTTCTATTTGTTGTCTATTTTAGTGTTAATAGTAAACATCTTAAACATGTGCTGTGTTTCGGTTTATTTTTAAATCTTCATTACCACAGCAGTCATCTCTATAGCTTCCACACCAGTGTGTATTCCTCACAACCCACTTCCTGTCCGGCAGAGTCGCGGCCTGGTGGTCACTCCCGTGACATTTCCCAGCATCCCAGACTCTGCCCGGCTGTGCGCAGGCAGTCAGGTGAGCAGAGATTCATTGTCTGGCTGTTTTTAAAGATTGTTTGAGGTAAAATAAATAAATAAAATACTTGCATAAATCTGCTTTCTAGAGTATTCCCAGACTGAACCCTTTACATCCACCTTTGGTCCATAAACGCACCGTCAGTCTGGAGACGCCAGCTGTTCACCACCACAACCACCAGAGGATACTGGTCATGCAGAGGAGAGAGCACCACAGGTAGGAGCGGCTGAACAACACCGCACTACGATCGATTTTATATATATATATATATATATATATTTTTTTTTTAAACTGATCACTTCTCATCTTTGATTTGGAGAGTTCAGTTCAAAGTCACTGACTTGTATTTGGTTGATGTGTCAGGTATCATCAAGTGTGGAGACAACCTTTCTATGGAACCAGCAGTGAGAGAGAAGAGTACAGGTAACATATTAAACACTTCCACCTCCTGCATTTATGAGTCTTTTTGTTCCATCCTTTAAATTTCTCCTAACTGCAGATTACATTAGATTTTGCATACATACGTTTCGTTGGTGACATCATTCTCTTTCCTGTAGGAAGGAGTTGCTCGAGCATTTAAAGAGGCAGATGGAGGATAAAGGCGTAGCACTGAAGCTGCAGCTGGCCAGTAAAGTGAAGGAAGCACAGTATCTGCGAGAAGTGGACCGCCTCGCCCTGTCCAGTGAAAGAGATCTAAGGATCCAGCACTGCAAAGCAATGACATCTTACAGAGATGAGAACAAGAGGGTAAGGTCCTGCACCACATACATTATGTATCCACTGCCAATGCTTTTGTGTTTATGTTCCTCACAAAGCATCCTGATAATGCTTCAACATGCTGGCTGCTTTCAGGTTACAACAATATAGGGAGTGTTTGAGGTTGTTCTTGTCCGTCTCTGCTGTGTATGTGTGTGTGTGCAGCTAATGGAGAAGAGCTGGAGGGACAGAGCACTAACACGCTCCCAGGAGACCCTAAAGGAGAGAGAGCTGCTCTGCCTCAACCCCATTAACTGGAGTGGAACACTGAAATAGGTCAGACCTCAACATCCAGAGTCAAAACTTCAGACTCAGGCCCCGCTGTAGCACTGTGTCAGAGGAAAATGGGATGCAACATATCCCATATATATAGTACATGTGCTGCGATAGCTTTTGAAGGAATATTATAGGATTTTCTATACTGGAAAGAACTAAATGAAGATATTAAGCATTCCTCTGAATATATAAGAATGCCAATCCAATCCTACTTCATCAAGGTTGTGAACTTTGCTGCTGTGGGTTCCAATACAGTAAACCCAAGAATTAAAGAGTACTTTAGCATTGCACTTCTATAACATTATCAGACTTACAAGGGACAGTTTTTTGTTTTTTTTGTATCCCAAGTAGTAATCCCCAAGACCTGCACACAGACTTTGATGTGTAAAATTGGTGGAGTTCCCCTTTAAGAGTTTCTCCCAGTCCCTGACTTCCTGCTTGTCCTTTAATTTATGATGCAACATGCAATTGCAGAAAATCTTTGTACCCAAGCTTGAATGTTTTTCCATCATTCAGTTTGAAGAAACAAGGAAGCTTGATAAAAATGTAATAAAGAATTCTAATAAAAAAAAAAAACATGGAGGAGTGACAGACTTTTTATTGTAAAGCAAACATCTATAACAAATAATGACTGTTGAAAACTTTCCACACGAGGAAAAACCAAAGACAAAGTAGATGGTTGGGTAAGAAGTGACGCTTCAGTGGCCTTCTAACATGATGCTACGATATCTGCTAGAATTACAACTGAACAGATTTTTAAAAAAATTTATAATAATAATTTTTTATAATAATTTAAAAAAAAAAACTGCATTGAAAATACACACACACAAATACAGGGAAATGTCAAGAGCAAAATATGATAAACATCTTCCCAATAAATATTGCTTTCAAAATAAATTTTAAAAAAGGCAACAGAAAATGGCTTTAACCATCCAGATCCAGAGCTGGTATTTACCTAAAGCACATTCCCTCACACACTCATTAAGTGGTCAATTGCAGTAGTGTTGGTGATCCAGCAGCTGTTAAAGTCAGTCTTCCATGCCAAAGTAAGTCAATAAATTAATACATACAGTGTAGTACCTTTCATTTCAAATCCTATTTTCATGCATTATTACTAAAAAATAATCATTCAGTAAGTAAGGAGGTAAAAAGTAATTCTGTGAACATAAATAACCAGTGGCTCATAATGGAAATATCCCAGAGTTTCGATAAGCTTTCTTTTTTTTTGGGGTGATTGAGGAAAATCCGAAAGAAATCCCTTATCTAACCACATGCAAGAAACTTGAGTGTTGCAGTAACCGGACACAGCCAGAAGTCACGTACCAGTCAGTCTACGGGAAACCCTCTGCTTCACAGCATTGAGATAATGGAAAAACATGGTGGACAGGATGACTGGAGGTTTTGATTGTGTGGAAGAAAACGACATCATTTCAACATCGAGGCATGAGACATCCAAATGCATAATAGATTTTAACAATCAGTAGTGGTCTTCATGTCACCCTTGTTCCCAACAAAGTTGAGGTAGGGGATTAAGTTCAGCTCCTGTATATCAGTGCAGTGTTGCTTTGTTATTCCTCTTCCAAGATTCACGGCTTCATAGCCTTCAAGTTCAAACTTTTTCCTGCATTATCCTATTCATAAACATAAATGAACCCAAGCCCTTTCAAGTAACTCCCCAAGTAAATCCCTGAAAGGCTAGCATTGCAGGGATAGTTTCCTGCCTCCAGTTGAGTCTTATTCACCTTAACTGGCTGGTATTCCAGTGTCCTTTCTCATATCGAGGCTCCAGACAGTCTAGCGTCCCTTCAGAAATCCATCCAGCATGTAGTCTCCCTTTTCCGTCAGCCAGTATCCGGCCATGGCAGCAACACCCCCGATGAAAATGGCCGTAAAAACCATGTCACCCTTAGCAGCGAGCGTAGCGATGGCACAGATTACAACGCCAAAGAACATCTGCTGCAATACGAGGACTTCATCATCCGTCATGTCATCAAACAGCCCCTTCTCTGGGCCAGCTGAGGAGGTAGAGGAAAAGAAACTTAGCAAACAGATCTAAGAAGCTGTCAGCAATATATGCGTTTGCATATTTACTGGTATGGCTGCTTACCAGGAGGCTTATTTTCAACACAAAGGCTATCTCTTCTAATGAATCCATTAGCACAGTCACAGTGGAAGGAGCCCTCCTCATTGATACAGGCCTCGTTGAGTCCTGGGCATGCTATTGCACGATCACTACATTCATCTATATCTGGGAGAGGAAGCAAAAAAAAAAGGTTTAAAGGGTGTTTTACACCAAATTCAAAAGAAAAGTTTCGCCTTGTGTTCCTCGCACAAGTTAGACCGCGGCATAATTTGTGTTTATTCGCACCGCGGTATATCGCAAGGCTATCTGGTTTACTAAAGGCGGTATGAACCCGAATTAAACTATTTTACTGTGATTCAATTGCAACAAACAGATAAAAAAGGTTGCTGAAATAATTACATGATGATGCAGATTTGTAAAAAGTCTGAATTTGTGCTTTTGATCAGGGCTATGCTAACATCGTAGCTGCTCTATCAACACTCAAAATAATGTCATCTAAATTAGGCATTAATGCGGCAGCCATGTCATTGTTTATACAAATAGATATCTACATACTGTGTAACTTTTAAATGATATAAACTCATTGGCATTTAACAATGTTTATTATTGATGACAGGTGCCAGGTAGCATTTCCTGGTTATACACACAGCTTTTCAAAAAGTCGCTAGTGCTGCAGCTTGATTGGCTGTCTTGACGTGAGCAGCATTTGAATTTCTGAAATTTTGACTCCCTCTCAACGCACAGCCAGCGTGGTTGCTCGTGTCTCCCCAGTCTGGTCGCGTACAGTGGTCATGCACCGTAAGGATATAAGGGGGGGGGAAGGAAAAAGGTACAGAGGTGTGGCACAGAAATGTAGTAAATAAGCAGTAGTTTTACCGAGACACTTTGCTCCTTTCAATTTGTAGCCACGGGCACATTTCTTACAGCGGGCAGGTCCACTGCCCATGCAGCCCACACATGCCTGGTCACAGCCTGGATATGACAAAAGCAGAGCGGTCAACATTAAGTACCATTAATAGGGCAGTAAGCGCTACATTGTATGAGTAACTGAATTTGTTGTTACACAGTGGAAAATGTTTCCATTCCCACAAAAAAAAAAAACTGCAACTACAGAAGTTTACAATAAGCAACCAACTAAAGCTGCAACGATAGTCAAATATTTTTTATTGGCAAGTACTTTGATAAATCGATCAATCGTTTTCATTTTTCAAGCAAAAATGCCAAACATTCACCGGTTCCACTTTCTCAAAAGATTTGCTGCCTTTCTTTGTCATATATGACAGTAAAACGAATGTCCTTTGGTTTTGGACTGTTGATCAAGTATAAATCAAGTCATTTTAATACAAATTCCTTGAGCTGTGGGAAATTATGATTTTCTGGCATTTTATAGACTAAACAATTCATCAAGAAAATAATCAGCAGATTAATGGATGATGAAAATAATCCTTATTTGCACAGGATGCCATTCATATTTTGCGATGAGAAACAGTAGATTAGTAGAGATTTATTATAATTTCTCCAATGCAAATATAACTAAAAACCTGCCTCTTATCACAAATAATTAAAAAATAAAACCAGCTGCAGAAAATCTACAGATCTTAAGGGAAGCGTACTTGCATGATTTCATTATGTACAATACAGTACACTGAGAACAGCAACTTAAAACAGTTACACAAGAGAACATACCTCTGCATTCATATGATCCTTCAGTGTTGTGACAGTAGGTGTTAGAAGGACAACGAGCCAGCTCTGTACCACACTCGTCAATGTCTAAGAGAAATACAAGGGCCGTCAAACAACACACATCCAGACAACTGGCACAGAGTTAATGAAATGTTACCACATGACAGCTGAAGCCAAACTCACCCACGCACTTGTTGTCATGAAGGATCCAGCCGGGTTTGCAGTCGAGGCATTTGTAGTCCTGCGGCCCTGCGCATTTCTTACATGAGTGGTAGCAAGCTACAAAAAGGGTGAAAGACAAAGAGACAGTGGGGAGGTCAATTTTTAGATGACCTCAAAACAGAATTAAATACATGTAGAGGGTTGAAACGCTGACTCTCGGGCACCTGCACATGCTCCTATGCTGTCGTTGGAGCTTTTCTCTCTGTAGTAGCCATCAGCACAGCTCTGGCACAGACGGCCCGAGTATCCGGGATCACAGACACACTCTCCGTCTCCGAGGCGAGTCCCCTCACCCTCGCAGCGGCCCAGACCTCCACACACACCACCAGGGCTGGATGGACATTCTGTATTGGATAAATATCCCATTAGTGGTACTCTTAAAAACAAGGCTTTGAATTAGCATGGTGCTTTTTACATCTTTATGAAGAGTAAATCATTCTTCACATGGGACAGCCAAGGTTTTCTGCACTGCTATCATGAAGCTTCGGTTGAATTCTTTATGTTTTTCACACCTTTGCAGTCAGGTCCAAAGCGTCCAGGTGGACAGCAGAGTCTCAGCTCCTCTATGCACAGCCACTCAAACAGGTCCGGTGCCTCCTGCTGCCTACAGGACACATACAGGGGTATGGTAATATATCTTTACAAAACATTTTCCTCTGCGATTTATGGAACCCCTGAAGTGACATGGAGGGGACAGAAAAGTAATTTCCAAATATTTTTTTCCCCAACCTTTGATTGTTTTCCCCTCCATGTCTCTTACGGGGTTCCAGAAGGATTCACACACAAAAAATAATGATACTACATAAAAACACAAATATTACATTTACCTGTGGAACCACCATGTCTCCACCTGGTCCTCTATCTGCTCCAGCAGCTGGTTACATTCAAAATCTGCTTTCTCACAAGCAGCTTCTACTATCTCAAGGAGTCGAGTCTCACTGAAACAAGAGACCAGCAATTAAAGATGTAAGTCAAAAGTAGAATAACAGAACATACATTATGCTGTCTGAACCCCCCAGAAGATAGTGGAGCCTTACTCTGGTCCACTGAGAGGATTCACTCCCCTCAGTACACTGTAACATTTAAAATAGATCGTCTTGTGTAATCATTCACACATTACAAAATGTCTTATAATTGTGCAGGGAAAACAGAGGACTTCCGAAACTGAGTCACATTATTCTGGATGGTTACAGGATTACCGTGTCAAATTAGTTTTCTCTTTTTGGAATTTGTGATACACAATCCCTATAGATCAAGTAACTCAATAAAATGTAGGTGTAACTCCGACTAAAACTTTCTCTTACCTGCGTGCATACTTAGCAAGTTTTTCTTCTTCCCAGGCTGTGTTTCCTCCCCCAAAATTCTTGTTGGCTGTTATCTCCAAGCCCTAAAAAAAAAAAAAAAAAGGGGATGGAGGGAGAAATTTCAAGACTCAGGAATACTGAAAAAAAAATCATTGCTCATTAAAGACAAGCATGAATTACAGTAACTGTAATACCTTAATGAAACTCTCTGTGAGTTTTCGGCAGGTCTGGCACGGCGCAGTCTGGACTCTCACCACAGAGAGCTCTGAGAGAAGCACCAGAGCAGGTAGGAACGGCCAGGCCCACCACATGATCCTTTAGAACACACACACACACACACACACACACACACACACACACACACACACA
>CALSCE010009645.1:1821266-1831296 GCA_943593645.1 Bovichtus variegatus | reverse complement strand
CACACACACACACACACACACACACACACACACACACACACACACACACACTTTTCTCTAAAGACCCTGATATTACTTGCATTACCTGGATGCTTTCACTGTTACTTAATGTCAAGGAGGTGGACAAAACAACAAAAGAACATATATACAATATAAAGCAATACAATATAAAGCCGTGTATAATACTGCATAAACATGTATACTAGCCTTACTTTTGCGAATCATAATGTTCAGTGTTTATTGGGACAGTGTCAGTGGTGATAACTTATGCGGTTTTTAAGCTGTACTTTTAGTAGTTTAACTTTGCATTGTATTGATGTCCTATTTAGTTCACCCTTTGTGACGTCAAAGATATTCATATTATTAGCATACAGATTTAAGTTTTTTTCAGGATTTGGGAGATATTTAAACCCACACACAATGCAATTCTCAAGTAGCTCAGAGACGAGCCTCCAAATGTTATATCTATTAGGGTTTTTGTTTGTTGGTTTGTGTGTTTAAAGAAAAGGCTTTGAAAACACGCAGTTTAGCCTGCTTGGGATGCTCTTCTTTCACCGGCATGTTAGCTTAGCTAGCTCAGCATCAGCACCACACAGAATGAGCAGCTGGCTAAGGTCAATAGTTAGCAGCTAGCCTAAGCTAACGTTGTCAATTATTGTCTGCTAATGTGTCCGGAGTATCTTTAAAGTCTACTGAACTCAGCGAAAGCGTCCTCCTAACGATATGTAACGTTAAACATCGGCTAACGTCATCTTTATAGCAGTTACTCTGACGTTACGTAGCCGAACTGCTTCTTACGGCTGTGTCTGGTCTTACCTTATCGCAAAGCCACCACGTCCGCCGCACTCACGATTGTCTGATTCCCTGCTGGTTCGCACAATGCAGCCAGAGTTTCACATTTTGCATAGACACCTTTAATGCTTTAACTGAGCCATTTTTCAGTTGGTAAGCCAGCCGAGTGGCTAGCTAGCTAACGCTGATATGCAGGTTCGTGTGAAGCTAACCCTGCGCTGGGATGAATGAATGAACAGCCTCCAGCTGGTTCTCTGTTTTCCATGCAGCTGAGCCACACAGGATGTGGCACCGCCCAAACCCGCTGGGATTTAATTCTTCAGCCAATCAGTCAACGTCCAGTTTTACGCTGACTGACTCCGTACGTCACACTGTCAAACATCACGTCAATCAAGCCGTTTATTAGCAACATCATTTATTCATAAAGAGAAGTTTATTTTGTTTACAGCCCTCGTTCCATGTTTGTTTTATTGAATTAACTCCAATTATTAACTCTCTTGCTTATACCACATTAAAAATCATAAAATATTACAGAAACATAATTGATGAAAATATAAAATGAAAAAAAACAACAACCCTCAAGTCAAATTATTTGCTCTTTCTAATGTTGGTTCTTAGCCTATTAATATATTTTAAGGATTACTTTTGTATTATTTAGTTTTCAACGTATTTGGAATATGCATTTGTCTCATTGCATTGTTTTAATTTAATCCCTTTTTAATATGTATAAATGTTCTGTTGTCAGCTCTCTTGTAAACAATTAATCAAACCATTTAAACAACAAATAATGTCACAGCTGTTGTTAAGATACCTTTACAATATATGTAATTGACCTATGCAATTAGTGATTAAAAAAATATTATTCAGAATATTGTCAAAGTAATTTGTACTTTTCAAAACCTTTGAACTGATTGCAGTTTGAGTAAGCCATGGGTTCCTTTGTAGGAAAGATCCCACAATAACTTTTAGTTTGTATTTTACTTGCTGCTGCTGCTGCATAATGCCACCATTTATGGATCGTATGGATCAGGAATGACATGCTATCCATGTTAAACAAATGTTAAGATGTTGCTCTGTAATGAATAAGAATTTACACTGTTTTGTAGTCAGAAGAGCATCCGACTACATGATTCAGATACATTCTTTATTCAAGCCCACTGTAAGACAAAATACAGTAGAAAAAAAATTAACCATGTCTGGACAAAGCAGTTAAATATACTGTACTCATGTATAAAGCTCCTTTTTTTTTGTCGTCTCTCAGGGCTTTTATATGCAATACGTGTGCATGAATAATGTTAAATACTAGTAAATATACACACAGTGGCTTGTTTTAAGATGGGAAAATAAACAGCTTTAATAAACAGTATAGTGTCAGGCCTAAAACAATTAAGCAATTTGCTTCTTTGAGTTTCTTGTTTTGTATTTTAGTGTATTTTTGGTATGTAGTCGTTTAAATATATTCACCACAGACAAGTGATCAAACTGTGCATCAATCATTGTTTTCCTTGAATTTACTTTTAGAAGTAGTGTGAGGTTTAACACTGTGCACTTTTATTCCGCTGGAGCAGCAAGAGCTCAAGGAACTACTGTGTTCGCTGACACATAAAACCCTTCACCCCTATTTCAATGTTCAGACCAGCAAATGCAAAAGCTGCAAACTGATGTATCTGAACTTCTCCCAGAGCATCACTTCAACTCATTACTGGCTGCTCATCCCAAACCTGAAGCTTGCTCTTGTGTTATCCTGTCCTGCTGTCAGACCCATTCCATTTCAGTGACCTTTGGGCTTGAGTCGGGGCTGGAGGGAGGCGTGATAAGACATGGCTGCAAGGGCACCATTTCCCCAGAGTCTTCAACTCCTAACCCAACACAGCTCTGGGACACTCCCGCAAGGCGCAATACAGTCGTCCCTGCTGTGAACCCTGAGAGCCTATGTGCCAGAGCTCGGGATGCCATCCTGAGCCCCCCTGCTCTTTTCCGTCTGGCTGATGCAGTAGCCATTTGCCGAGCCCCAGCCAGTTCGGTCAGAAACCCAAGGCTCTGGGAGGGGAGGCTGTAGACATGAAGGCCGCGGAAAAGTTCTGGCAGCGGCCGGAAACCACCCGGAGGCTCAGGTGGAAGGGATTCAAACTGCACCAACATAAACCGCTCACCAGCACGGCCCTGCAAATAGTCTGCTAGGATACAGCTCAATGACGCAGTAAAAACATCTACACAGGGAGAAGAGGCAGTATAGCTTCCTCCTGACTCCTCTTCCTCCATGTCATTTTTCCTCTCCATGGGAGTGTTTCTCTCCCAGCTCCGAGCAGCTCCCCATTCTTCAGCCCTTATCCAGGCAGCCTGGGTCAGGACCAGCACCACTTTGCCCCCCTGCTTTTGTAGCCGGTTCAGTCTTGAGTGGAGCCAAGGCACGGGGCCCAGCACGCTGAGCTCGGCCCGGCTCCACAGGTCTAAGGACACGCTGAAGCCCAGGCCTTGGAGGGACAAGCCCAGGTGACTCATCAGCTCTGGGAAAGCCCGGTCGTCATTCGGTGGGTAAAGCAACACCACATGGCCACCACCCACAGCACCTGAAAGAGAAGATTAAAACCTTTTAGAAAGTTTAAATAAATAGTTTGACATTGTCAAACAATAAGCTTGTTTGCTTTCTAGTGAATGGTTAGATGAGAAGATCAATACCATGGTCATATCCATCTGTTAAATATAAAGCTACAGCCAGGAAATAGTTAGATTAGCTTAGTGATATATTAAAAAAAAACAAAGTCAGTCACAAAAGTGACTAGAAAAGATACAGAATATAAATGAGAATTTAGGAAGAAAGGGAAATAAATACAACATTTAAACCCAAGAACATAAGTATTCATATCTCAACAAATATATAAATAAAAGTATGAACATATAATGTTAACAGTATAAAAGGGGATGTGGAAATTAGTGGTTGCCCAATATGAAATAAATGTCAGGCTTTCTCATACCTTTAACATCATCTTCTTTCAACCATCTCCACATGTAGCCTAGAAGGAAAACAAATTTACACATTGAAGTATTTTTCTAAAAAAAGGTGCCATTTATATTTAATGACCGACAAATAGGTTATTAAAAACTAACCTTTTAGGACTCCTTGGGTAAGATAGGCTCCTAGTATGGCCAAACACATCAGTAGTAGTCCAATAAGAAGTGGCAGGCTCCATCTCCATCGAGATGCTGGGAAATAAATTAATAATTAAGTTCAGATGTCTTTAAAAAGCACGATAAAAAACATTACGTGTACAGTGAATGTGTAATTACTGTAGCTTGTTTTTGATGATAAGAGTTAAACATTAAACACACTTAATCTGGGTCTGGATAATAATTAATAGTCTTACTTGCAAATGGACAGAGGGGCTCTAAGTATGACTCCATGTCTTGCATCTTTATCTAAAAACAAGTGAAAGATTTAAGGTTAGCACAGTATGTACTGTAGTAAGAAGCAGTGAAACACATTTACAATAGTGCACATTAAATATATCAGGACAAAGATCACCTGAACACAAAGCAGAGGATGTGACGACACATTGAACTCTCCTGTTTTCTGAAAAGTAAATGAGGAAATAAATGAATAAGTAAATATTGACCAAGAAAAAGTAAAGGATTCACCAATAAATACACAGCAATAACGCAAAGCATATACAACTTACAGTTAATAATGAAAACATGTAAAACCACGATGATCCCTTAGTTTGAGGCTCAGGTCCATGGTTGCAGTTAGGATGTGCAGTAATGGATTCAGTATTTAGATGCCACAATGTAAAAACACTCAACATGCAATACAAAATGTTCCTTAAGTAAAAGTACATAAGCATTGTCGGAATAATGCACCTAAAAGTATCAGAAGTAAAAGTACTCTTTAGCCAGGAAGATGGTTATAGTCAGTGTATATTATTATAAAATCATTGGATTACTGTTACTGATGAAGTATTTTAATGTTATGTGGTCGAGATGGAGCAAAGTTTAACCGCTCTACATTCTGTTGGATAGTCTAATTTACAATGTAGCTGTCTGAGAAATGTAGTGGAAAACTTTGAAATAAAGTATAAGCATAAAGTGAAACTGTAAAGAAAATAGGAGTACATCCACATTCTACATAAGTACAGTATCTGAGTAAATCTACTTAGTTACTTTCCAACAGTGAGGACGTGAAGCAACATTTTTGTTGACGTTTTTACCCAATGTCCACTGCGTGTTGAACGCCAGCCAGTATGATTGTGCAGTTCCTGTGTGGAGCCCATCACCTCGTCACACGGGCCTCCTGCCAGGTCTTTCTTGCACAGCCGCACCTCTGCGTTCAGTCTGCAGGGGGCAGTCACATTCCAGCTCAGCCCTCTGCCACCCTCCCACATCTGATACTCCTCCACAGACACAGTCACACTGTGCTGCATTCTTTCCAGCGCAACTGAGAAAAAGAAACATTGCCATGTTGTGAACTCATTTACCATGCAAATATATCTCATGTAGCCTAAGTGTAATCTGTAGCGCTCCTTTACCTTGTTTGTTTTCGAAAGGGCAGGATTTCTTTCGAAGCTCATTTCCCTTCCACCATACCTGTAAGGACAGGTTTTATATATATATATTTTTTTTTAATGTGTTTCCAAAGAAAATGTTTGTAGCTCACTTTTTCTTGCCATTCAACATGTCAGCTACCTGGAAGCACTGGCATGGTACAACAAGGTTTGACGGAAGCGCCATTTCTCTCTCGCCCTTGGGCTGCAAAAATTAAAAAGAAAAAGGTAAATAGATATACTCAAACTTTATTAATTACTAACAGAGCAGATTGATGTGGAAAGTTGAACTTTGACTGACCCACACAAGAACCTCTCCAGAGTTATCGTTCAAAATCATGAGCTCATCAGTGCAGTTAGTGTTGATCCATTGGAGGGCGACGGCATTTCCCTTATTCACAGGTTGGAGTCTGGGAGCTGAGACATCAATCAATAAAGTTTCTAATTGAGTTGTAAAACTGTTTTTGTTGGCACTGCCATGTGCATGCTTGTCAGTATACTCAATACACGTTAGACTAGATCAGTGTTTACAAAGTCAGAGATTGTGAAACCTCCCCTCCCTTAGTTTACAAGCTTAGTTTGTCACTTTCAAAAACCTCTGCTCTAGATAAACAACAAATGGTGACAAAGATTATTTTATATTGTACAACATATTTTACCGTCACACTTCTTTACACTCCGCTTTAGGTCCATGGAGCAAACTGAAAGAGAGAGTGAGGAGTGTGTGTTCAGTGACATCAGCAGTCTGCAATGCAGTGCATCTTTGCTCACATTACAGCGCATAACCTCACCTTCTTCTATGGATGGGATCGTGATATTTTCACCGTTTTGCATTCCCTTTGAATGTGGGTAGACCTGGACCACAACAGGAATGCCAAACGCCACTTTTTTCTCTGTCAACACCAGCTGCATTTGCAGGAAAAAGAAAAAAAAAAACATACACACACGTTATAAACTGTAAGTATTTAAATCACTTAGTAACAACAAAAACACTAAAAGACAAATATTTCGGAAGCTAGCCTTCGAGCTATTCAATAAGTAGGAGTACAGGACAGTGAGAGTGGTGGTGGAAGAAGTATTCAGATCCTTTATTTAAGTAAAAGCAGCAATACAACAATGTAGAAATAGTCCGTTACAAGTAAAAAGTCCTGCATTCAAAATCCTAGTTAAAAGTGCAGAAGTACTGTAAGCAACATTATGTGTTTTAGCTGGTGAAGTTGGAGTGTTTTCTATTTTAGATACAGTTGGATTGTTTCGTGCAGTAGTTCCCAGTCTAGCGGTCGCCCCCTTCTTAAGAGTCACAAGACAAATCTGAGGGGCCGCGAGATGATTAAGAGGAAAAGAAAAAAATTAATTTCTGTTACATAAATCTATATTGATTTTTTCTCTCTAATCTTTTCTTTTTTTGGTGAAATAATGGATCATTTCACTCAAACAGTTATTGAGCCATCGGAGAAGTTTAGAGATGAAATGTTTTTTTTCCTGGTGGAACGGCAAATTACTTGAGTGCCTCAACCAGACACTGCTGTTTTATATGGAGCCACAAGCAAAATAGCCAGGAACCATTGATTTAATCTCAACAACGTGTTCCATTTTACTAGCCTGTAATGTGTATTTTTATTATACAGTATAAAATCTTAATCTTTTAAGTAGCTAGTAAATATATCTGTCAAGTTTAAAGCAACACAACATGGATATTAGTACTGGAATGGAGAAAAGTACCTCAACATGATACTTAAGCACAGTTGTTGAGTAAATCTAGTTACTTTTTACCACTGGAGACTAGTTAATGAATTATTCAACAACAGACACAACATACATGAGGTAATTCCCTCACAGCGGTACAATATTAACTACCTTATGTGTGGGCCGTTGAGAAGAAGCTTGGCCTAAACCGGAGTAGCTTGGTTTAAACTGGAGTGTCTTGTAAAAACCCATGGAGCCTGGAGAGCTGACACACAGTTTCAAAGCTGTAACACAGAGAAGGAGAAGGAGAAGGAGAAGGAGAAGAAGAAGAAGAAGAAGAAGAAGAAGAAGAAGAAGAAGAAGAAGAAGAAGAAGAAGAAAAGTATGAGCAAGTTAATCAATAGAATACTATGTGTGCGATTTTGTGTGTGTGTCGGGTCAGGCTTATGGTTCTATACCTCTTGGCTCAGGAAACACAAAGTGACCGCTTCCTTCTGCCGTTTGAGTCATGTTAAAGAACTCCTCTTCATCATTGTGGTCACTAGATTCCTCAGGAACCTGCTGTGCATCAGCCACTTCAGCAACATAATTTGCGGTCGGTAAACACCACGGTGGAGAAAACAATGTCGAACAACTATGTTAACAATGAAGGAAACAGCCACTGCGCTGCCAGCAAAAACACATTCACCGTGATAAGCAAAAAGCAGCAAGGTAAACCTGACCGTCAAAGTCATGAGATTTATGTCAAAGCTACCTTGGACTGTGATGATGATTTGCAGACAAGCGTCACAGTCTGTGGCTGAACAGCACAGAATCCCTTTGAGCTGCAAATCTGTAACATTCACTGTATCGTCTCGATCGGGCAGAGCAGACGTGAACGCAAAGGCTGTGGGGAGGAGAGTGTTTCTGCTTTAGACTTAACAGTGAGGGTATTTACTGCGATAGGAGATGCACTCGTGTTGATCGTGCCCTCACCTGAGCTCACGTTGCAGTCAGTCAAACCCTGAAGACAGAAAAGTTGGAGGTGAAATTGAATGTTTAACAATTCCACTCGGCAACAAATGAAACGCAGCTCTTGAGCAGCGTCGGCGTCAACAGTCGTAAATGAGGTAATCTGATCCGTTAGTGAAAGCAGCACT
This sequence comes from Bovichtus variegatus, assembly GCA_943593645.1. Taxonomy (NCBI): domain Eukaryota; kingdom Metazoa; phylum Chordata; class Actinopteri; order Perciformes; family Bovichtidae; genus Bovichtus; species Bovichtus variegatus. The sequence continues at coordinate 1,823,141 of CALSCE010009645.1, read as the reverse complement.
GCCACTGCCATCAGACAGCACTTTTCATTTCAGAGTTGTATACAAAGAATAGAAGAAGAAAAAAACAGACGGGGGACAAATTAAAAAGGAAAATAGAAATGTGTATAGTGTAGCGTTTCAGCAGGAACAGTAACTAAAGCGGTGTATGGGAGCAACGTCAGTGTTAGACATGGCTACACGACCATTATTAAAAACACAAAATGAGGAACTGACACTCCCTTCTCAGTGGAGTTCCAGAGAGGGACATTTACATGCCATATATACTGTAGTAACATTACATAAGTACAATTCTAATAATCAACAGTCCATTTTCACAGCAGACATTGTGACTTGTTGGCAGGGTGACGGTGGACCAGCATGCACAAGACCAGGCCTCATCATTAATTTGATTATTTATACCTGTGATTTTTCCATTTTCACTTGTCAAAATGACTTTCAAGGTCTACTGTATTTTTTTGTAAGTTTTTCAGTGTTATGCTACTTTTTACTTCTACTTCAAATGTGCTTTTATGTGGATGTGATACTACATATATTGATGTTCTCTCTTGTTGATTTACTTCTCTGAAACAAAATTCAAGCTGCAACAACTCTCCTTGTAAATGGAGCAGTGGAGTAAGGTGTCACACTCAGACACAATAGTAAATAGGTAATGGACATTAAACTCTGATCTCTGTCTCTCTCTGTCCCTCTGTCTCTCTCTCTCTGTGTCTCTCTCTACTAATTCACCCAAAAACCTGAAGCCTGCACACTAAATTCTGCATGTAATGATTAGCTTGATTTTCCATAGACAACATTAAAAAAAGAAAAGAAAAAGGTGGTACACACATTTAATTACGCAGAGTCCAAGTAATATTTCTAAAGTGAAACTACATCAAATACATTTTAAAAAAAAGTTTTATTTTTTACAAATGACCTAATAAAAAACAAACAAACAATAACAGCCCTGTATATTATGATAAGGCGTTATAGGCTACATAAATTAACTACCAAAGTAGGCCAACATAATACATGAATACACTAAATCTGTTACGTGTACCGCATGTAAACATCACAATCTGGATTCAGAAACCCGGATAAGACCTTATCCCGGTTTCGCTATCTGGGTTACTGCGATAAAGCAAACAATACAATGTGGCCTTATCCACAACATAAACGGTTTTCTGAAAATGCTGTTTTAGTGCGGAACATTAAAGCTGAAATGTTGAGAAATCAAGACACAACTGCACACAGATCATCAGAAACATTGATGCCGTTAAAATCCACAGAGATAAGGATTACACTCAAAATGCCCGTGCGTATGTAAACGCAGACATTGTGACTTGTTACCTCGCTACAGTTAAGTTCAGGTGCGTCTTGCTCAATCATCTCCAGCGCTCTAGCGGACATGAACAGCCAGAAGCGCAGCAGTGACAGCAGCGGGAGAGAAGCACGTGGCACCCGAAGGAGCGTGACAGCCATTTCTCGCAGGGCGCCTCTGCGCGCTGGCACAGGGAGTCTCTCTCCGAAGCGGGACTCCTGCTCCACCGCTAGACCCTCATCCGGAACACAAATAGTAGAACCCGTTTTTCAATTCACACAGCAGCACGGCGTGGCGAGAAACCAGTGTCCGTGGCTTGTCAAACAAACGGTTGCGACGCTCCTGGGAGTTTGTTCCACGCGTCCTTCCCAATGATTGACAGCTCGGGAGTTGGGCGTGTCACAGCGACACCTGCTCAGGTGGTGGGATGGAGGACAATTGTCACATGCACAACAAGTTCCTGCTTAGTTCACATCGTTCGGGTGGAATTCGGCTTATGAAATAAATATGATATCACTTATAATAACACTAATATATGTATATATGTATATATATGTATATATGTATATATATATATA
>CALSCE010009645.1:1784718-1810107 GCA_943593645.1 Bovichtus variegatus | reverse complement strand
ATCCATTAAATACAATCTTATTACAACCACACTAAACACACAGAAAGCCCATGCATTAGTGTGTGTATGTGTGTGGGCAGCAGATGTTTGTAGAACGGAAAGCTAAAACAGGGCTTTGGTAGATTATAGCTGGTTTCCACAACACCAATAAGGTCACAGGCTCCTGTGTAAGTTCTGCAGAAACCGCTGTCTGATGCTTATCAGTTTCCACTCACGGTGAGCTTTGCTCAAGACAGGAAACAAGGCATCTTTGCTCAGAGGGCTGTCATTTTACATGCAATCTGATGACAATGTCGTGGTGAGTGGGTGCGACAGTTGGGTGGGGGATCTTTATCGCGGGCGGAAATAATTGATCAAAAACTTTGGCTGAGGAAAATTCACATTAGTCGTCATCACAAACAAGTGAGCTCATGTAGCAACCGGTCATGTAAACAGTCAGCCTATGGGGAATGTAATTAAAATGGCAGTATAATGTAGTCGTAAGGTATCAAATCTGAAAATGCAGAGACGTGGTTGATGTCATTTTGTGATCGAAGCCGCATCTTATAAGGCCCTTCCCCGTTTGTGTAAGAAATGTTGTTTTATGTGTGTTTATTACATGGGAAGTTCCATTTTCATTTCTCAAAATCAAGTATAATTCAGGAGGAAACCAAACCACTGTCTTAACATCTGGGAATATGAGACATTCACGCGACACACAAAGTTTATTTCGCACCCTCTGCAAAAAACAAAGAGAAAAGACAGTCATGTAAACGCTACCTGTGTGTTTTTGTAAAGGTTGTTTGACCAGTATAACCAGTGTGCAGTAAATCTGGGCTTCACAACATAAAGGACTTCACAATGCAAAACACCTCACAGAGAAGTTATCTACCAACACCTACGAGAGGAGGGCATGGCTACCATTATTTAACTCCCTTAGGTATAATGAAAGAACCTGTGTGCTGAGCGAGGTATTATATATCCACATAGTGTCAGACACTTGCAGTATTTATGTTATTATAAACAAGTTATTTAACTTGAGTGTGTCGGCCACTAAGACTTGTCCTTGAAGCGTAGACAATCCTTTTAATGAAACATAAAACCTGAGCGGCCATGTTCATAGATGTCAAACATTGCACCTGAAGTGTTTGATCAGTAAATGTGAATCAGAATCAGAAAGATGCAGCGTAATACATCTCGAGAAGCGCTTATGACTCACAACGTCCTCGATAAGATGTACTGGGATTGGGCAGGGAAGAATTCAAACTGGACACACGAGGATATATTTGACCCGAGGGAAAGCAGGAAGAACCCTGAAGGTGAACAGTACATTCTCAGACGCAGACACACAGTGACCACAACACAACCCACACGTTTAAAAAACTCAATTCTTTTTATTAAACTTCTATCTTTATGCAATCTGTATATATAAAAGTTCTAAAGCCATCAGCCTGAGACTAAGACAGACAGTGAGGCGATCATGTGTTTCAGTTTAGTCCTCATTATTCATTGACCAGCGGCCTGTGTGACAGACGTACGCTAACAAAACCGTAAAAACATGATGAACACAGAGTGACAGACGAAAAAAAAAAAGGACCACACAATGATGTATTGTGTAGCAGGAGTGATTAGAAGTAGTCCATGATAAAAACGAGCTTGTGGACCTTGTTAAGAAGGAGTAAGCAGAATAAATAACATTATTGTTGGTTTGCCCACGGGTCAGGCTGCAACAGTCTCTCTTTGTGCTCCACTGGCAAATGACTGGACACTAGCACCAGGCCTGGTTTGTTTTCTTCTTCCTTTGTGTGTTTTTTTTTGTTTTTTTGAGAGGTGGGCAGGCAGTGGATGTGAACATGTGATGTGGGCGATGGCATTCGCGGTCATACCCCCACTGTGTGCATTACACTACATGCATTTCCCTGTTCAAATGTAAAAGTACATGTGTAAGGATGACAGGGAGAGGCAGACTTGTTTCTGTATCATAGACGCACTGTGTTCGTTTTTGGAGTCTGTAAACCATCATCTCATTTGTTATTAAACATATCGACCATAATACGAGGAATATTTTTTTGACTGGCGATTCTGAACATAGCATATTTTCTCATCATTATTATTATTATTAATTCCATTTTTTTCTTCAAATCTCTTAAATACAATATTTTACATGTCAGATTAAATACGGCTTAGTGTGCATGATGCGTGTGTGTCTTGGGGCCAATGTAGTGGATGTTTGTTTCCCCACTCTGTGCTACTGGCACTGTTTCTTGTGTTCTGCGATGGAGGGCTGGGCTCTCGATAGAGAAATGTATACTCCACAACACCCGCAAGGACATAACATAACAACACATAAGGTGTGTGTGTGTGTGTGTGTGTGTGTGTGTGTACGTGTGTGTGTTTTCAGTCACTGTCACTGGTCTCACTGCTGGGGTCTCCCTGCACCTTGCTGCGGTGCTGCATGGCACGGTGGTAGGCCACCTGCACTGACTTGCGGATGTTCGATTTCCTGCCCTCCAGCATTTTCTCCTTGTCCAGCTCCTGGTCCACCCCAAGCGGCACCAGCTTAGAGCGCGGCAGCCACTGCCTGGATACACACACATACATATACATCCAATCAAACAGACGTACACAGCACATTTCATTTACAGTGCAACAAAAAGCTAAAACAAAAAAGCCATTACAAGTTGAGTCATTTATGTCATATGTGAGATCATTTGAATAAATAGGTTCCTGTTTTTTTTAAACTCTTGACTTGAGGCACTTTAGTGTATTACCAGAAAGCTCCTGAATTCTCTCTAAGAGGATCAAGAGTCACACTTGCTGTTGTCATCATATTTCTTACACTTTTTGTTTTTCTTCGAACTTAAAAGCTAACACAGAACATCCTGACCTAAAATAAGACTCATTTTTTCTCTCCTATTGTGAAATACCACATTCGCCCTATTTCTGCTGAATGTTCTGTCGATTCAGTACAAAGAGTGCAGTTTCCTTTGAACTACTGCGAAAGAGTTATGTGTGCGCACACATCCAGTAACAACAGAAGTCTACTTTGCGGGCGTCTCGTGTTTTACTGTGCTCATTCATTTCAAATCAAATCATTTTGGGGGGAAGGGGAGAGAAAAAAAAAAAAAAAAAAAAAAAAAGACAGAATGTCAGTGAACAAAACAAACAAAGAAGAGAAAATTGTTAAGAATAAATAGTGAATATACGTTTAGTGAATAGAAAAAAGATGAGACAAGATGACTCCGAGCACTGACCAAGTTCTCTTGTTGTCAAAGAAGAGGACCAGGAACAGGTGCTCCCTGGCCTCCTGGGTCATTTGCTCCCCTAGTTTCAGCACATCCAAAGGGGGGACAGGGATCGGGACACCCCGGTGGAACACTCCCTCCCTGGGCATCTTCGGGTCAATTATCTGCACGCAAACAGTGGCAAGAGGTGGGTTAGACATCCAGTCCTTTACCTGCAGAATGTCCTGGCTTGGTCTATGCCATTTGCAGTGTCCACTTGTTTCTCACCAGAGCGGGATATGAAGGATAGCCTCTGCACTTGGCCCACACCAGATCCAGAGCTTCAAGAGAAGAATAATCATCAGAAGTCATCCAGCATCCTGACCTTGCACGACCCCGCACCACTGAGGTTTAAGTACACAGGAACAGGAAGACAATCACCGTTGTGCAACCTCACCTCTAGCTATATCATGGTTTTGTCTTTAAGCTCACTGTTCCATGTGTTTATTATAAGATGCATCCCTTTCCTTTTAAAAGGTGTGAGGAGAGCATTGTAATATTAATCTGTTTCTCTAATGGGGCTGGTTCTGAAAGATCCAGCTCCAACGAGACTTGGTGAGTGCGGGTCGGGTGTCCTAAACTAACGCTCTTGGTCGTTATTTGAGCATGAACATTCAACACATGGTGAACGCTGATCTCTTTATTAGTTGCTCTTGTTACTGCTTTTTTCTCCATATCATAGAAAAGGACTACAGCAGCTGCCATGCCTATGTCTAGTGTTGAAAATGCTGTTGTTTTTTTTTTTGTTTTTTTTTTTTTTTTTACAGCAAACTATTGCAACATCAACCACAGACAAAAATAAGTAGTTTTGTCCTGTCAGTGCATATTATAATATCTTTGCATTGCCTCAGTGCTGTGGTTCTGTTTGAATGTTTTGTACCATCAGCACCAATTCTGTCCTATCCTATGCATCTTTTTTGGTGGATTAAATGGAAAGGTTTATCTTTCCTGGCATGGATTGTTGTCCCAACACATGTTAAGAAGACAAAGAAAAAGAAAGAATATCATGAATTGAAAGGGTTAATGCATTTCATTTTTCTCTTTAAAAAAATAAATAATAATTGGCCCCCATGCACATGTAAAACACATTATTACAACAAATGTCAGTTATTTAGGTAATTTTGATTAATTCACAAGTCTGAGTTAGTGTCATGGCAACATCATTAGTAATGTTTCCACGGATACTCGAGAAACTGAGTCACATCATGTCCGATCAAATAAAAGATGGCTGCAATCGTATCAGATTGGTTACACACTCGAAAGATACTCACTGTCTACACACATTTTTCTTTGAAATAAATGAAGAATAACGTGTGCTTACAATGTGAAACGCCCCGCGATCCTCCGACTGAGTAGGAATCATTTTCAGTGCCCGACGTCTCCTCACTGCTGTCCTCCTGGAAGGCAGAGCGAGAGAACGACGCCTTTCCTCTGCCCTGCTTAGAGGGGGTCGTACTGAGAGAGAAGAGAGACAGGACTATAAAGATCCATATAAGTTCCATACAAAGTCTTTACAATCTGACTGCTCGAAGATGTTATCAACTATTCATGTTAACAACATAAAATGCAGCCAACCACGCCTGTTACAAGATGTTGCGGATTATCTAACTTTCTTGTCGTTTTTTATACTTCAGTTTTAATGTTTAGCTGTAAAAGGAGAACGTTTCTGACCTGGCTGCCATGTTCAGGACAGTCGAGTCGAAACAAAAGCATCGCCCACCGGCTGGAGCAAACTTTCTTATTTTACAGCTAAACAGTACACCAACATATGTTTATGAAAACGTTTGATGGGGGGGGGAGACAGGCAATGCAGTAACAGAATCTTGATCAGTTCTGCCTAGTTTTCCATCGGCGCAGTGGAAGGAGCAATCGGGGGAGGCGGAGGAACATGATATGTTCCCCCGATAATCTGTCTGATGCACTACTGTCAGGATTTAGTGACAGTTTCAGCAAATATGACAAAAAGTTATTTTTAGAAAAAGTTACCATCTGCAGCTTTAACAATGCAACTATCTTAGCTCATTATAAAAGAACTCACGAAGCACAGCTGGCCTGGCACACTTCAAAGTAAAAAAAAGAAAGAAAAAAGAAAGCCTAACAGCACCTCAAAAGCTTAATAATTAACACACTGTAGCTTGGTTTCTTAATACAATCAATAACGTAAAAAACGACAGGTTGCAGTTTTACAAGGATTTACATGCTGGAACTGTTTCTTGGTGACCAGTGGCCGGATGCAGTGACTTCCTGGAGTCTCCGCTGGCTGGCTGGTTACATCAAAGTGATGACAAGACTCCAGGAAGTCACTGGAAAGCAAATAAGCGTATTTAGCAAAATGTCTAACTGCTCTTTTAAGCTGCATTAATCATTTGATGGCCTTAAATAATTGCTCAACAGGCTTACAGACACAGAAAACATCTCATGAACCTGGGATGGTTAAAGTGTCACCCAACAATCTGTAACTTTGTCTGTATGCTGTACAGTGGGTTCATCTGAGCTTTTTACATAAAACAGCTGGGAACGGTGCTAATGAGAGTGCTGGGAGTAACTCATACTTGTAAATCTGGGCTGTAAAAGCAAGACAATGAGCTAATGTTTGTGCACTAATCACCTGGTCCTGTCAGAAGCTGCGCTGCTGCTGCTGCTGGTTGTAGACTCGGAGTCTGAGCTGGAACGAGGGAGACGAGAGTCACTTCTGTACACGCGGAAGCTCTCCGTTACGGGCTGGTTTCCTCCATTGAAACCGTTACTTGGCAAACCTGAGGAAAAGAGAGAGTGAAGTGAGTGTGCGTGACTCAAAAATGGCACGTTAACGTTTATTATGCGTTTGTGAACCGTACCGGGCAGCAGGTCGTCGTTGTCGCTGTCGCTGTCGGAGCTGGAGCTGCTGCGGGGGCTGCGGGGCCTTTTCCTCGGCCTGCTTGGCGACAGCAGGGGCAGCTGAGGGGGACCGATGGGGCTTTGGCTCAACCCCGCAGCGTAGCCAGCGTCCCGGTTCTTGGGGGGGCGTCCCGGCCTTTTGGGGGGTCCGGCCATTTTTTGGTTCTTCTTGGAGAAGAGGACAGATGTCCGACGACCCACCTCTGGAGCCAGGGCAGACGAGGACACGCTCATATCTTGAGGAGGAGAGAGGTTTATAGGTTAAAATGCAAGCAAATGTTTAATAACTGTTTTAACTTTAATAGCTATTTTCATTTTCTCGCACACTAAAAGGAATACTGTGGAGGCATGCGAGTAAAAGTTGTTTTACGTAACAGTGAGTACTTGATAAACAAGTGGTCATGTTGTGGGTGAAGTATTCTTTTAATGATATTTTACATCTCCCTAGACACACCTTTTCCACCAATCTCCTGGCTGCTGCTTTCCCCCCCTTCATCGTGGTGTCCTGAAGAGGACGGGTGATGGGGGAGAGAAGAACCCCTGTCTCCCCCCACAGAGTCCCGACCCCCCATACCAGAGCCTCCCTCCCGCTGGTGCGCGAGCTTCCTCTTGATGACACTGATCTCCTTCCTCAGAGCTTTGGCTCTGCGAGACTGACCAATGCTGTGCTTTCCCGAGCTGACCTCATCAAGACACACCTGCAGGTAATGCAGCTGCTCCTCCAGTGGCAGCCGTCGCCTGTTCTCTGGCAGGAGCAGCTCTGTGAGAGGCAGGAAGAGAATGGCTGTTAAACACCTTCAGAGAAAAAAAAAGAAAGAGTGACCTATTATGAAGGTATTCAAATATTACTGGAAATGTAAAAAGGGAAGGATGTGGGCTGTTTCCTTGTAGATGTTTGGTAGAATTACTATGCGACCAAACATCCGTAAACATTATGCTCATTTGTGTGATTTTGGTATAAGCTGTACCAAATGCAGCAAGATTCATCAAACTTAATCTGAGGCTGTTCAAAAATTACCTTTGAATAGGTAATGGTCGATAAAATGAAATATGTGAGAGGGCCCAACAAGTCATTTAATCTAAGTGACAAAGGTTCATACAGATTTGGTTTTAAACCAAAGTAGTAACAAAACCCAGTTTATACAAACAACAAGGATTTGTGATGTTTTTAGCAACTGAATTCGATGAATGTAAATCTCCACCTATTACCTTTATTTCTCTACAATATATTTGTCTTCAGCATCTTATTCCATATATGTCCAATACTGTTCAAACGCTCAGGACAAAGAATGTATTGTAACTGACATTCAATCACTGAAAGGAAAGAAAAAACAAACAAAAACACCAACAATAACATGGATCTTACCCTGAAAGCTAAACTGTTGCAGTTCCCTGTATCTCTACTACACTCATGCCTCGTGGTCTGCCTTCCTATCCCTGGTTGCCTCCCATTTCTCTACCACCCTAATTCCTTCCAGTATTTCACTCACATTTGTTTCATAAAGAAGTATACATTTTCATGGAACTCTAACTTCCAGCCTGCCAAATGTTCCTGAAAAGAACATATTGTTTTGTCTCCAAATGCAAGGTATCGATTAGCCACCACAATGTGGTTGGACGACCTATAAGTTCTCTTTGTAAAAGATAAATCATTCAAAATATTTGACCTCTCACCTATTTTTTCACTTTGTTGCTTGAGGAAAAAAGAAATTCTTTGGCTACCATAAACCTCCCAACCGAAGCAGAAAAGGCTCACTTACCATCTTCATTAGACGACAATGGCCGGTCTCGTTCTCGTTCTCTATCTCTGTCTCTATCTCTGTCTCTGTCTCTGTCTCTATCTCTGTCTCTGTCTCTATCTCTATCTCTGTCTCTGTCTCTATCTCTGTCTCTGTCTCTATCTCTGTCTCTGTCTCGCTCCCGTTCTCGCTCTCGTTCTCGTTCCCGTTCTCGTTCCCGTTCCCTCTCTCTGTCTCTGTCTCTGTCTTGGTCACGCTGACTTTCTGGGCTCGGCTCTCGGGGGAGGTGTATGCCAGCTTCATAGTCAAAGCCTATGCGTTCGGCGTGGCGCCTGGCGGTTCGTATGACGGACCCGCCCATCTCTCTGAGCCGCAGGGCAGCACGGTAGAAGACTGTGTCCTTGGCGTTGTACTTGAGGCAGTTGTTGACAATGAGGCCAAAGTCTGCCTCAAAGGCCTCAAAAGTGAGGTAGCGATGGGACTCCAGCAAGTTCCACATGGTCTGGAAGTCCATTGGCGTGTCGATGTGGTCCAGGTAGTCTGGCACCTGGACAGTAGAGGGTAGAGATCAGGCAGAGGCCTGACGTGCATGTTCTAACAAGCTCTTGTATATGGACAGTTACATTTCAGTGCAGTGTGTAGAAGTCAGAGCCAACGTCAACAGGTCAGCATTAAAGCCTGACCGATACTGTCATTTTGATGCAGCTAATAATATCGGATAATGGGCAACATAACAGCTGATATTTGTTTCCTACTGGGGCTGCACGATATCGCTGCTGCTTTCAGTATACTGCTAAAATACAACAAATTGCTTGTTGAATTAAAAATGAACACAAACAGCACCAATAAAAAAAAAAAAAGCCCTGAAATGCGATGCGTTTATTATGAAATTTGACATCGCGAAGACCATAACAAAAAGGTATATATTTTGCAGCTCTATTTTCTGCATAAACACAAAGTATTTTGGCAAGCACCCCTAAAAATATGTTATTAAAGAGTTGTATCAAAGATACTGAGTCGGCATTTTCTATAATTAAATATTTTTTTAAAATTGTATAATATGGTTATTATAAATGTTGTTATGATGAAATGCAAATAGATAAAGAAGAAAGGTGCGATAAACATTTTTACATGCATTATATACTAATTGAATTAAACGGAGAACACAAATATAAATATGCCAATGTGATCAGATTTTTTTTTTTTTTAAATGACACTGTTATGAAAAGAGGACACAGAGCTAAAGGGAATATGCAAAAAGTGTGTGTGAATGTGTGCATTTACCTCTGCCAGCGGTACAGGCTCAGTGAAAAAGTTGTTAATGTCTCTTTCCTGTAACTGCTCCAACGTGCTCCTCAACAGCACCAGGAAGGGAGTCAGCTGCATCTCCAGCGCCATCTGCTGCACTTTAATCTGAACACAGACACACTTTCTTGACAATGTGCACCTGCCGACTGATAATAAACATGGAGAAATCCATGTAGCAATAACTCTGTATGTGCACAGAAATGTAATTCAAATGTATGCATGTAGCCACACACTCATATGTTACTGCACTAAGCTGCCAGTAACAAAACAATTGAATTTTGTTTTCCCTGTATGTATTTCATTTGGGTAGCACACCTAAAAAAGTGGATTGATGAATTGTGAAATCGATGCGTTTGCTCTCATGTAGTTTGGGGAAAAAAAATAGCTAATGAATGCATTGCTGATTCTTAAAGAGCTTCCCAGCAGCACCTAACCCTTCCACGCCCCCGAAGACCTGATCGCAACAAACTAATTCTTAACCTCCGAGAAAAACTGAAACGAATGAAAAGACTGCAAGGAGGTTGAAAACAGAAATGATCATACTGTAACAGCTACAATGGGTTTTGATTGTATAAGTGATCTTTTGTATGGACTTAATTATTGAGACGGTGTTGACTGACTTGCGTACTTACCAAAAACAAAAAACAACCAGAAAATTGTTATCGTTAGCGTTAGGACTTTAATATCTGTAAGTGACAAAAGGTGAGTAATAAAAGGTCATTTGTGTCTCACCGTCTCCCTTTTGAGTTTTTCCCTCTTGCGTATGAGCTCCACCAGTAGCCTGGCTCTCTCCAGGTCGTGTCTCAGTCTCTGCCAGGCCTTCAGCTGCTCCTTCAACGCCGATTGTTTCTCCTCGCTGTCCCTCTGCAACACCAACACGCACAAATCCACTAAAATGTTAGACAACTGAATGAGACAAGTACAGAATTACAGTAACATACAGTAAGATGAGTAGATGAAATTTTTTTTTACTATTTCACAAGTCACCGGGGTGAGTTGTGTTGGAGGTTGTGGTGGCAGTGGCTCAATATGTCGTTGGGACTGCAGGTGGGTCTGTAGCCGGCGCAGCAGAGGCACGCCATTACGACTTTGCCTCTTCAGGGTCCAGTAGCTGTGAAGTCGCTGCATGAACTGGCTCTTCCTGGGTACCGTCAAGTTACTGGTGATTTTGCTCAGCCTGCAGAGAAACAAACACTACTTTAACTCTTGTACTCCCACAGTACAAATGAAACAAATAAAACTTTCCTTATCGTTATGGGGAAAGTCTCAACTGTTCCAGGAAGTACGAGTGATTTACAGAACGGCACTTCTAGAGCAAGCAGAGATTAAATGCAATTTAAAATCTCAGGGACCTAAGTCATCCTGGTATGTGATCATTTACAGTTTTGTATAAAACAGACACGCTCCAAGACGCACATACAGAACAGGTAAAACATGTAGTGTGTACGCACCTATGGGGAGGTATGCAGGGCACAGACACTACTGGCGCAGCAGCTCTCCTCTCAGCTAAGATCTTCCTCGCTCTTTTCATCTTCAGCCTGGACTTGGCCTTTGCCCTCTTGGCACGCTCAGAGCTCCAGCCCTTGGAGTCATCATCGTGGCAAATGCTGGGCTCGTCATCCTCCTCCAGCTCTCCTTCACTGTGGGACGAACCCATGCTGGCGCCGCCTACTCCTCCCAAAGGTCGTGCTGATCCTGGGGGCGTGTGGATGTCACAGTAAGCCGTCTTGCGGACGCTGAAAGAGGTGCCGTTGGCCCCAGTCTCTCTGACAGGCTCCATTTTCATGTAGAGGCCCGCCTGCTGGGCGCAGGTGACGTGGAAGGCTGTGTAACAGTTTGCTTTGTGACACTGGATGCAGGCGCCTGAACCACGCTGCTTGCAGATGTAGCAGGTGAGCTTCCAGCGTGCAGGAGGAATGTGCTCGATACTGTCGATCGGCTCCAGAAAGACTGTGTTGGCAAAGCAGACCTGAGGATAGGCAGCAAAATTCACTTCATTGCAATATTCTTATTAAAAAGGGATAAACAGGCTGACTGAGCCCTGCTGAACTGTTCACTAACACCGATGTTATTCTATTCATCTGGGTATTTTAGTTGTATTTCCTTCTATAATGTATGCATCTAGTGCTATTTATCAACCACTTAACATCCGACGAAACAAGCCAAGCAACCATCCATATGTGTGCACTACGTACATCATCCTCACAGTCCTGGACTGTTTAGGCATCTGTCTTAAATCCTTATGCCACCACTGCGGAAAATTAAAGCGACTTTGATTCTGAAGGAAACAGACGAACACCGAAAGCCGTGTGCACCACAGTGGAACACGGGAAATGCAAAGCACCGCACACATCTGCAACATTATGCAGTTCTGATCAAGAACGCATGTAGCGGTGTGTGGATTTACCTCTGGAATCCAGAGGGCACACACTACATGTGCCCAGCGTGCATCGTCAGTCTGTTTGAAAGCGCCTCCCTTGTTGGGACAGAGAGCACAATCCACAGCTCTACTCGGCGACTGCAGGCAGCGACGACACAGCCACTGGCCCTCTGGGATGTAGGGAACACCATAGCACTCTTGGTGCACTGCCAGGTTACACATGTCGCAGAACAAGATCACATTGCTGTTCTGACACTCTCCATCGTTACAGATGCAGCAGACAGCATCTTCATCGATTAGGGTACTGGGGTCAGCCTGGGGGGGAAAGAGGACGAGGAGAGATCAGAGACGCATTCTATGTGTTTCAGTGTTCAAATATTATGTTCCCTCAGCGTCCAAGTTACCTTGTTGTGGCTCTCAAAATAAGACTCCTTCTCTAAGCGGTCCATGAGGTACTCAAAGACCTCCTGAGGAATGGGAGTCACTCCGTCACGCCGCCGCTTGTCGTTCATGATGTCGAGCCAAATGTAGTCTTCCTCATCAATGTCATACTCTACCTCCTCGTCCAGCTCCTCCACAGACTTGTCAATGTACCTGAACACCAGAGTGGGAAAGAAGAGGAAAATGTGTTTATATTATTACATAGTAGTACATTGGTAGAGCATGTGCAGTTAACAGAGTACAGGTTTGGCAACAACTTCAACTATTTGTAAAAAAGAGGAAATAATGACTGAGGTCGAATGAATTTCCTGATACTTGCACAATGAGCAGGACAACTGCAAACAAAGTGACTGTAAATGTGTGCTTCAAATATTCATCACTTACCATATTTCTGTACAAAAAAAAGATGCCTCCTCTATATACATACACCATTATTATCCGTCTGCCAATATCTTTAAATTGCCTGCCAAGTACTCTGAACAATGATCCCGCTTCTAATTCTTATACCTGCGAATGTAATTATTAATGAACACGATTACAATTCTCAATGCAGACCTGTAGTAAGATGACGGTCGAGGAGGCGCTTCGGGTCTCTCTTGGTCCAGCTCTCTGAACACCGCCTCAGGGAGCTTGACTGCAGGGCCGGACTGAGCGCTGTGATGATGAGAGGAGCCATCCTTCTTCTTTTCTTTACTCTTATGCTTCCCAGACTTTGGGGTGGACTTGCCCCCATTAGAGGACGGTATATCTGGCCGGTCCTTACCACTACCTCCCACCTCGCTGCCTCCAGCTCCACCATCGCTACCGTTACACACCCCTCCGCCACTACCACCAGTACCAGATGGTGGAGCATCCTCCACATCACTGTCTTCCTCTGACACCACGTCAATGTTCTCAAAGATGCTAATGCGGTGGATGCGTCCTTGAAAGTCTAGCTCCACCATGCGCTGCGCCTGGGCATAGGTCATTGTTTCTCTGCCCGGGGAGTGAGAGTGATCTGACTGGTTGGGGCTACCCGGTGTGTTCCCCCCGTGGCCCAGTCCTCCACCTCCGTTACCTCCACCATCGTCCGTATCCCCTGACCCGGCCAATGAGGCGCGGGGAGGACGTCCCTTTCTCTTCTTCTGGGGCACAGTCTGTGCAGGAGTCGGGTTGTCATGGTCATAGTGGTACAGGTGATACTCAATGCCACTGTAGCTCTTGTAGACCTTACGGCAAGTCTCCACAGGGCACTCATAAGGGGGCTTGGTGGCCCGCAGATTGTGACAGAACGTCTTTACATCAAAGTCCAGCCCCATTGTGCCAACAGCCACTGCTGGGACAGATGCAGTTCAAGTTTACATCTGAAAGAGAGGAACATAAAAGGAGAACCATGGGAGGAACAATTCCAAAGATTTAATTACAATACATTAGTTAGATAGTAGCTACTGTCACTGAATTGAAGCAGTTAGAGACACCAGTCTAGACGTGCACGCACGTTGTGCACCTGTTATGGTGCAGTCACGTGACCATGCCCCTCACTCCCAGTAGGAAACAAATTGTTATGTTTGGTTACCCAGTAACAGGTGCAGTTTAGGTCAATATGTTGTTGCTTCTGTTCCTTGCTAACTACAGTTATGTCCGGTTGACATGGAGTGAAGCAAACGGCATAACAGTAAAGCTAGTTGACAGTAAATGCAGCTTTGTTTACAGCCCACGACTTCTGGCTAAAACAACAGTGCACGGGACAGTTTGATGATCCCAAAACTCAGCACAGTACTTTCTAATTCAGCTAACGTTAGCTTTAGCATTTTGCTGATGCTTTCTCCTCAAACAATGAAACCTTTAGCCCAGCAAGCTAACAGCAGCTAGCAAACAACAACACCAGTCCACTGTCCAAACAGCATAGCTACATAGACGTTAGCTGAGTTACTACTCACGGGTTAACGTGACAGAGTAGCTATTGATTGTTTCCGTTAATTGTTCATCTAAATCCACGCTCAGTGTTTCATTCAGCTCAGTAACGTTAACGTGAAGTAGGTTAAGTGTAGCTGCATTCACAGGCTGACGTTAGCTGCACAAAGAGGGCTGTTACTTAAAGGTTGCAGGATATTTTTTTAGATAATTAACTGAGGCAAATAATAGACAAGTGTTTAAAGTTAGATACACTGTAGTTTTACTAACTTAGATGACCATTCAACCTTCTACAGTGTTTCCCTCCACAATGACCTCACCCTGTGTATCCCTAAGACTGAGCAGCAAAATGACAGTATAACATCTGATTTCATGAGGTTACCACACCACTACAGCATATGGGTGCAGGTCTGTTGTTTAATTAAATAGCTATGGTGGATCAACCAATTAATTATCGTTCTGTGTTGCCAAAAAAGCTCTGAAATGTTGTGCGATACGAGGAAAATAGCCAAGCTTATTATGCATCAGGGCTGTACTAGTTACTTCGGGTTTTCAGGGTACATTGGGTTAAGATGGAATAGTCAAATTGACACAAATATTACAACTATAATTACCCTTTATTGTCAAAACGTGACCTTATTTCCCCACAAAACCCAGCCTTCAATCGTTCAACGCTACAGATCTAACGTTATAAACACTTACTACTCCACGTTCCTCAAGACTGCGTGCTTCGGAAACCCCACACCAGATCGGACGGGTTGCAGATCGATTTTAATTCATTAGATAATCCCAGATGAGATTCACAGGACGCGTAGGTGCAGTGAAACGTGTTTATAAAACAATATAATATCCCGATCATTTCATTGTGTTGGGAATAATTCAGGAACTCGGTTGAACAAAAGGGGCAACCGTTGCTGTAACGTTACGCCGTAGACGCGGGCTGACACATTCGCCACACAAAGCAGGGTCTATTTTTCGGGTTTTGTATTCAAATAGAGCCCGTATACATGTTTTAACCTGGATTTCTTAACAATATAAATGATATTCTGTTCGAAGAGTTTATTTAACCATTTATTTTTCATTTCTACGGGACCAATACTTCCTCACGGGTTATTTCGTGTTGAATGTTGCGAATCTGTCGCTTTGTTTCAAAGATGTCTGCAGGACAGGGTGAAAACCTGCAAACATCCAGCCCGGCCTGAGTGCGCGTCACACACACACACAAACACACACTTTCAAATAAGTATATAAACACTTGAACATCCTCTATGCATACATAGTATAACCATTGCATTCATTTATTGATTTACTGTATCCTAATTGTTTATATTAGCTCCATGCTACAAAACCTTACCATCATTTAAATATAAGTATAGCCTTTGGAAATTTTTAGGAAAAACGACAATGCAACATACCATCAAGCACAAAATAATATTTATTTCTCTCTCAACATACAGTCTGTGATTAGAGTGCAGCAGGGTAGGGTGGGGGTAATGCAGTGGGACATACAGCAGGCAGAGGCAATCCCACAGTTTGAATACAAGCCTTTGACAACCAGATCATATTCACTAGGGGGCAATGTTGTACAGAGAGAAGTGAGATGAGCAGAGCAGGAAGAGTCAGGACTGCTCCTCCTCCTCCTCTTCCTCTGTTCATCTCAGCTCCTCCGTTTGATCACTGCATCCAAATGAATTTGCCAACAATAGTTAGTCCTTCTTCTGCTCACCATGAGTTAGCAGCAAAGGAGGTGGAACAAAACCAGATACGAGTGACAGAGAACAGAAATCTCTTACTACTGGAAGTATTTCACCAAAGCAGAAGACTCTGCATAATATCCTATAAAAGTCCAATTCAAACCGAATTGATGGAATAATATACATCAAAGCCACCCCTCCACCACCACAACCTCTAAACAATCAAAAAAAAGTACAAATATAAACTACAAGAAAACTGTACAATTCACAGCTTGGCAGAATCGGGGTGCTGAAACCTTTCAAATGTGTTGTGGAGATGTGAACTATCTAACCATTGTAGCTTTATTGTTTATCTTTGCTTTGTGGAAACATGAAAAGTTGGCCATGCTTGTCAGTGGTAAAAATAAAGTACAGGCGGTGAAACCCACTATATGCAGTGTATGAAACTCTTTAAACATGGGTTAGAATTAAAAAAGGAGACTATATGTTGTGCAAATCTCCCGCATCAAGTATCATTTGACTTTCGCAATACATTACTGAAAATGAAGAAAAAAAAAAAAAGGTTGCTTTGTCATCCAAAGCAACCTGGGAAATAAACACATCTACATTTCAACAAGGCAATAACACTGCTTTGTGAGCATCTCATTAGTTAATTTAATTTGAGGTGTTTTTTATTTTTTTATTTTAAGTACCATCTTATGTGAATAGTATGCTTAACTGTACAGTGGCATCACCTCAGACGATAGCAACACCAAATAAAAAAAAAAAAAAAAAGGAAAAAGAAAATCAAGCTTTAAACATCAAATATTTTAAAAACAGCAGACTCATCTGGTGATTGCACAAAACGTTTCACACAGTGTATGCGGAGTAATAAGCCAATTTGAAAGAACATGTAGCAGTAGTGACTTGTTTGCTTGGTGGTTTGTAATGTTTATAATTTGCCCGGTAACTTCCGTCTGTTGCTTTGTGATTTGTAACTTTGTTCAACTTTTTCAGCTTGCTCCTTTTGCACACATCAGAGATAAGGCTTGTGGCAAGGCCACGATCAAAGCTTTGTGGAGGGGTTAAATTGCACTTTTTTGCCTCAAGCCTTCACATATTAATTGCTACATTCTCATCAGAACACTACCAGAGGCATATACTGTAGAAAGAACTATGTACAGTAAATATGGCTCTGGACACCGCCTTTCCTCGGAGCACAAGGCTACAACACTGCCAACTCTGGAGCTGTCCAACGCATCAGTTGTCCCATCAAAAAGAGGCTGTGTCCAACTGAACCATTTGACCTGAAAGAGTGGATTTGGCTGCTGGCGTAATTTTTTTTCTCCTTCTCATCAGTCGTACATTAACCATTTGTTTCTGCAAGGCAACGGTACATCTTACCACTATGGCATTCCATCTGTCACAGGGGTGGAAAGTAAACAAGGGTTAAAACATGATTTTATTATTTTAAATAAGAGCATATACTGTGTTAATAGTGCAGTTCTACAAGGGCATTCATATGTAAACCAAAAACAAAAGTGTCTGTAATGCATAAAAAAAAAAATTTAATAAAAAAAAAAAAAGAGACTGCACTCAAGCTACCATCAAATAAAATAACTTTGATACAGACATGCTTTGTTTCACAGAAGAAAGAATAATCTATAAATCAATGTTCAAGGCACTACATTCCTTCAAATATCTTCATCATAAATACTGTCATGTCACTGTATCTCAAACCACTGGTATTTGGATTCCAATGTAGTGTTTAATGTGTACGTAACACAGAGAAAGGCAAAAATCAACGGGAGAACTTCAGTCATAAAGAATTAAGTGATGGATGTTTTTCGTGACCGCAGACAAATTGTCTTGTATGGCTGAGTTTAGTCAAAACCAAAGCCAAAAAGCATTAGTTATTCAGACACACAAACTTAACACATACTGTATAGTACACACATATGTACACGCGCACACACACACACACATACATACATACACACACACACACACACACTCACAAATTAACTACAGATATAGGTGTTGTATAAAGAATATCAACACTTGCGTCAAGTTATTTACAATATCAGATTATGTACAGGTGTGAACAAGAAAGCGGTGGAGTTGGACTATCGTGCCCGTACACATTAACAAATATGAGTTAGCAGATTAGGTAGTCCTAGTGGTTTTCGGACAGTGGCCATTCTCGGGCTCGTGCATGACCAGAGGGTAGGCTTGGATCCCTTGGTTTGCCATTGTGGCATAGGGCATCATTCTTGCAGCACCAAGCAGGCCTACAGGACCCACGGACCCTACGGGACTTGGCATGCCAGGCCACTGCTGGGGGTAAAGAGGACCAGGAGCCATCCCGCCATATGAGCCTGGTGGCAAAAGGTACCCGGGAGGGAGCATTGCGGAGTTGGGAGCTAGGTTTGTGGGCATACCAGGGCCTAAAGCAGCAGTCAGGGGGCAGGAAAGAGGCAGCTGGAACTTGCGGGGACCGACATGGCATTTCATCTGAAACAAAAGGGAGTTGTTGTACAAAGTAGTGCATAGACCGCCTCAAATGTCAGAGATCAAAGTACAACTGATCCTTCATCATCTATCCCTGAGTGCACATCTCCATTTCGAATACCTCTTGTGCAGCTGCTCCCACGGGTGGCGCTCTGCCCTCCAGGTCCTGCTGGCGTCTCTGCTGTTTGATCTGGTTGAGGGAGGGGCGCGGTTGATTGGCTGCCGCAACAGTCTCCTTCGTCCAGTCGTCTACCAGTTTGTGAAGATCGTCGGTGAACGTGCCCCTCTTGTTGTTGCTGTTGTTGGTCTGGACCTGAGCGAGCCGTGTGATTGGCTGGGGAGATGGTGAGGGTGTGGCTGTGGTGAGTGACGGCTGCGTCTGACTGGAGGCTGTCTGAGCTGCGGTGGTGTTGAGAGAAGACCCTGAAAAGACACAAAAAGGTCTTAAAAATATGGCCATTTAAAAATAAATTGACAGTCAAATCAATTGGCTGCTGTATGGCGTAATTGAAAGCACTTTTTTTTATTTTGACACAATAGACCTTAATCGCCTTGAAGAAAGGTAACTTTAAAAATAGTCCTAATGGTTTTTCTGAGGCCAGAGTAAATGTGTATACAACTTATATACCGTTACATATTTTGCCAACATAGCAGCCAAAGGATTGCAACGTGAATGACTTTCATGAGTAACTATAGACAGATGAAATGTTTGATAATGCTAGCAATGACAAAATTGAGCAATCAAGACATTGACACCGCCATGCAAAAAACAACTACTAATGTAAATGAATGCAACAATCTGTAGAGTACCCACATCTTCAACAACAACATTTCCAAAGTGCCAAAACCAAAAAGAAAGAAAATAAAGTGCACATACAAACATAAGGACTAAAATAGTGAGGACGGAGTAAGAAAGACAGAGAGTAAGAAAGTAAATGAGATAGTTACTACTACTGCGCTCTTTGCCTAGACATAGTCGTTTCAGAGTGGACCCTATAAAAAGGTAAAACAGCACAAGACAGAAACAGTTAGGCCGGGACACACTGCACACCACAAGTATGTGGACAAGCTGCTTCAAAAGCACATTCAGCTATCAAAAACAATTGGGGAGAGAGAAAGAGGGAAAAGGAGGACAAGGGGTTTAAAAGTGAGGAAGACTGGAAGAAAGAGCCTAGGTGTTCTCTTTAAAAGTGGGCAATTATATGAAAAGGTGACTATTAAAAAGTGTACCTGACCAGCTGAAGAAAGAGAGGGAACACCCAGCCCTGGTTTGTGATGTTGGGTGTTAAATAGTTCCTGCATTAATAGTAACAATGGATGAAAACCCATCATATTTTAGCTGCCTTCTAAATTCACGTACTGAAAACAACTGAAATGTTTTTTTTTTTTTTTTTGTTTTTTTTTTTAAAAACAATGTTGTGTTGGACAATAGTCTGGTAAAAGGCAGTCACTATCATCTTAATCATCTTTACAAATAAAGAGCAACATTATTTGGATTTATTTGTTGGTAAGATTTAGTATGGATTCTCTTCATTAGTTGGTTATGGAGAGACCATAATAACCATAATCGTAAGATAGTGTTTTCTACGAAAGGAAGACTGGATTCTGGATTAAAGAGAGATCCGTTTGTCGATGTGAGAATGCCTGTGAAACAAATGTGAAACCGAAATAAATAAAAATTCAAACTGAGAGAGCACACAGATACTAGCTGGAACTCATCAGTCAGCAACATGCAGGTAACTCAGGAGACGTGGAAAGGGGAAAAAAAGTAATATTGATGATACAGCCCTTCATATGGCGGAGCAAGTCTCCATCAGTGCCCTGCCTGGCGCCTGCACCATGCACGTCCTCTCCGTCCAAACATGAGGGACAGAGCTGTCCTCTACCACAGCAAAGGGCCCTGCTTATCAGGGAAGGGCAGGGGGGGGCTTCTCTGTGTTAGTATATAGAGGATTACTGACTTGGGCAAAGTGCCTCGACTTGGGAGATGTTATACAATCAAAATTAACAGTGGATGGAGAAAAAAATAAAAATAAAAATAAATAGAATATAAAAGACTTTGGCATTTTCTCTCACAAATGTACACAGACACTTGTATAAACAGGCCCACTGTCTTGTTTTACATCTGACCTCAGGCCCATGTTTGGAGAGAACTAGCCCCCAGTGCGCTTGTGGGGTCTTTTTTTTTTTTTTTTTTTTTTTAATAAAAGCCAGAAGCACTGCACAAAGCATTTGTATGATGGGGAGGGGGAATTATGCCCACAAATGAATGGTTATGAATGTAACAGTGGTTCTGGAAATTGTGACACACACACACACACACACACACACACACACACACACACACACAAAATGTTTCCCTTTAAACCTTCATGCCGAGAAACTGAACGGTGTCCAGACTCTTTGGGGTCATTCAAGGACTTTCCAGGCCCAATTACCTCAAACTCATGGACCCAACACAGTATAGTTTGAGACACGGATCATGGTTAATTACTGAGGCAACACTGGGAATAAGAACTAGCACCTGACCGTCACACTTTCTGAAGGCAGGTAAAACAATGACGCATCTGTGGGAGACTATTTATTAACGTTAAAAAAGTAGAAAAATACTTCAAGCACTTTCAATGACCCATGTCTATTTTTCAAAAACTTTCAAGGCCTTAATTTTGTTTCCCCTCAAATTCACAAGTGTTCAAGGACCCATGGGAACCATCTCTACTTCATTCTTTCTGATCACCAGAGACGCTGCTTCCCACCTGGAGGACTTACATTAAGTATTAGTAAGTAAGTATTACTGACACCGAGTGTTGGTAAGATGCCCTCTGTTACAGGATAACACAAGGCCCTATTTACGCTGTATAAGTGCACAAATGTACGACAAAGCAAAAGGTTAGCTACTACTAGTAGCTAAAGGACAACTCTGAACATGTATACATTAACGATATTCTCAACAGTCAATGTAGAAAGCCACTGATTTAATGAAGCATAGACTCTTATTTCAGCGTTGCATACAACTCAAGAAATCAGTCTGCTAAAAAACATTTAAATCTAAATACCTGCACAAAAACATGCACCTTTCCTGCTAAGAAAATAGATCAAAAAAGATTTTCAACTCTACACAGTAGCTTTAATCAAATGTTCATACTGGCAATAACCATCTACAGGCAGATGCTGTCACACTAAAGCCCTGGTCAATATGAGGGTCTTTGGGAAGAGTCACAGGTCACAGGTTTAATCCTCTCCCATCAGGAGTCTAGCCATTTCAAATCCAGTAGTAGTAGTAGTAAGAGTAGTAGTAGGGTTTTAAATAAAAGCTGATGCAGAACTTTGAACACAAAGAGGGAACAGACTTTATAAATGAAAGCCGTACTTTGAGCATGAGCTCTTTCCAGGAAGTGACAACAGCGACTGGGAACTACAAGCGCCATTAACTCCCTTTAAGTGCCACAAACAGGTGTCCACAGACACTTCTGCAGCAATTACAATGTCTAACAGCAGTAACAGGTGAAGGGATTTCCAGCTAAGTCATGAGCTCAAACACGGGCTACACAGAAATGTGACCCGCTTCATTGATTGCTTGAAGATGAAAAGGAAACATTTCGTGGTTGCACAAGCCTTTAATTCTGGTGGCGTGCGTCTTTGTTAGCTAGATTCTGTTGACTTTGTAGACACGAGTTCTGAATACCAGCATCACATGTGCATATGATGGATATCCTCGGGCGGTCAGAAGAAAAATATCATCCAGAACACAAGCTTTAAAGTCGTGGAGGGAGGGGGGGGGGGGGGGGGGGGGAGAGGAATAGAAAATGGGTGATGTATGTCAGGTGAGGAGGCCTGTGAGGAGGGTGAAATAGAAGATCCACTATATTACAGATGCATTTAAGAAAAACAAAAAAAAAGGTTGATAAAACCGAGAGGCGGGTTAAATAAAGAGAAGATGGAAATGAGTGAGGGGAAATAGAAAAGAACAAATACAAACAGATGGACAGAGACACAGGTCCACTGAGGAATCTAGTGCGTGGTTTGCTACTAGATTTATAGGTGACTCTCTCTGACGTTTGGTGGTAAACCGTCCAGCCTGTAAAAATGAATATAACAGGGAAGAAGAGAAGAAACAAGAGAGACACTTTGTAAAAGTGCACAGAGACTGGGATGAGAAACCCCACCATCAAAAGCACCAGCAAAGGATAATAAGGAGTGCACGGTATGCAGGATCCCACTATTTTATGTGGTGATTCATGAGAATATTTCAGCCAATAATGACTAATAATAATAATATCATTAATAATAATAATAATAATAATAATAATAATAATAATACCAGAGAGCGTTATTAGGGGAGCCGGGAAACTATAGGGTTAGGGTATTGTGGTTGTATGCTTGGGTTTTGACCAGAATATTATTTGTTGGTTTGCCTATTAATTTATTAGATAAAAGTGTTTACAGCTTGTAGTAATTTACACCAGTCCCCAAATATGCTTTTGTCATAGCATAAATAAGAATATACACAGGAATTAAAAAATAAAATTCAAGTAAAAGTAAGTAGTCTACTGCTATAAATGAAAAAAAAAGAAAAAAAAAAAAGAAAAAAAAGTATACATAGCATCAAAATGATAATAATAATAATAATAATAATAATAATAATAATGTGTAAAATATATTTGCATAAATTAAAAACAAATACATTTGAACCACAACATTTGAAAGCATGAAATCAGCCAGTTACACACAAAAAAGTTTAATTTGACTGCAGCTTAGAGCAAACAAAAAGATAATAAAGCTTTTGATAAAATAGTCAAGAAGTCAACTGCTTTGTGCAGCTGATGAACGTAGATTTCTATCCAATTTAAGAGGTACAGTGACATTTTATAAGGTGGGATACTGTGCTCACTAAAAATGATTCCCCTTCTCATTGCCAACTCCAAAATATTGACAATAAACTACATAAAGAGCCATGTTTTATTATCTCAGTTATCTCTGTCAGTTGTCAGCGGGCGGTATTGAAGATGGCTCCTGGTTTTACAATAGCCAAGAGTACAGTGACCAAACTTTTAGCCTTAAAATGCATCAGTTTTTTTTTGTGCAATTGTCTAACTTGCAGTAGACTTGGATTTGTTATTAATACATTGTATAACCAATGTGTGATAACAAAATAGTGAACAAATATTTATTAAGTATTATCAATATATTATCCTTTATACTGTGGATTAGAGCGGATTAACTGTGAATCATTTTCCATGTTTTTCTTTATTTTATGTTTTATTTTTAGTACCCGTGTACCTATTTTTTATACTTTAAGTTGGCATGGCATGAACTGAATATTAAGTCACTGTTCTTTGCCGGCTTTATTTCTCCTAATAATACATAA
Source organism: Bovichtus variegatus (assembly GCA_943593645.1). NCBI lineage: Eukaryota > Metazoa > Chordata > Actinopteri > Perciformes > Bovichtidae > Bovichtus > Bovichtus variegatus. The sequence goes on along the minus strand of CALSCE010009645.1, from coordinate 1,786,654 downwards.
ACAAACTATAAATTGAATTTAATCAGAATGTGAATTTGCAGCGTGAACTTGTTTTAAAAAGTGAAACATTTAGATAAAGAGGTTGGCACTATATCCAATAATGAGTTCTTAACAATAATTATAAAAATTATAATTATTTATTATAATAAAAATAGTAATTTGAAATTACTCATTGGTGCATCCATATTACGTAGTTATTCAAACATTGTGCATTTTATTGGGTTTTTTGTCTTTGTTGCAAAGCACTTAGTAATGCTCGTTTTGTGTGCTATTTAAATAAACTTTAATATCGATGTATAAACCAAGACACAATGTGCATATTTGTGTGTAGAACACAAGGGCCACTCTTTTTTTTTTTCAAATCGGACAGATGCTAGCCATCTCATAGTCATACATTTACAAATATGACTTAAATGTTATATATGTAGTATGTTGAGTGGTCCTACACACAGTATGAGCGTTTGTGTCTGTAATCCTTCGAGATGAGACTCTTGATCCTTCTACTTGCAAAATGTTGTTCATGGACAGTATGGACAACATTAACACTGTTAAGCATTTACCTTAGCCCTAGTGGCTGTTTTGTAGATAGCATGTCCCATCCACACACACACACACACCAGCATGCACATGAACCTATAATGTGTACCTTGGCCAGGGCCAGCTTGGTTGGCTATTCCATCAGCGTGCAGTCCAGCGTAGATGTTGTCTGAAGAGAAAGAGCCCTTCAAGGAACAGGGTTGCTGGGTGTGGACCTGCTCTGGGGCGGCACTGGGATGATTGCTGGAGCTAGAGCTGCCACTGGAGTGGGCAGAGCCATCTGACAGAACTGAACTTTTTGCCGGGGAGCTGGAAGAACTGGCAGCACTCTCACCTTGATGCATAAAAAAGGAGAAAACAGAAATAAAGAAAAGGTGTGAGTCAGAGTGAATCACTCTGTGAATCACACACACTCCTACGGATTTCTGAACCTGCCGCCATTCTTGCATTTTCCACTCGTGTGCTTTCAGAGTGAAAATGCTCTCCCATACACAAATCATCACATAAACCACTTATCACCCCACCATCCAAACCCACACACCTTTCCTCTCTGTGGAGGTGTTAAGATTGTTTTTTAGCTGCTGCACCATCGGGTTTAGCAGTTTTCCAGCCTTCAGCTTGTGTTTGCTGGCCCTACGCCTGCGGCCATTAGGGGGTGCAGCATGAAGTAGGCCGACATTGGGGGGCAACATTTTGCCCAGCTCCGTGTACAGATGCTCAATCTCACTCCTCTGGAACGCCTGCAGCTCAGAGATCTCCTTCATGTGTCTAGTGAGACGGTACAGGGAGAGAACAGACAGAAATGAACTGGCTGCTAGACAATTTCGCCATATCTTTTTCATTGTCTTTTTTTTTTTTTTTAAAGCATTCCCTCAGTCATTTACTCTCCATGTAGTCCACTAAAGCCTCGGTCATTAAAGCTTGCAGTCATGATACCTGCGTCAAGGGACATCCTCTCCTGATGTGTGTGTCGGAGTACCAAGTCATTTAAAAACCTCCCCATGTCTTTCAGAAACGAGTTTTTAAAAAAAGTACACACGTCCAACACTGAAGCATTTGATGAGCTCTGTGCAAAAGGAAAATAACGTGTTGTAAAGTTCTAAGAAAATGTAAAAATCTGTTATTTATGCATTTAGTTTACTGTTATTAAGACCGCAGTAACGTCGAACAGTCGCATGGATGCATCAAGTTATTAAAGTCAAATACGCCTGTATACCTGCACCACACTTACTGTTATAGCATGGCCTGTCTGCTTGTTGATAATTGGCTAGTTTAGCAAGTTACTAACACTTTTTCAGGCCATTACTTTTAGATTACTCTGCTACCCAAGTCAAGCCTTAAGTCATGGTTCAGTAATTTCAAGTCGGGGGGGGGGGGGGGGGGGGGGGGGAAAACCCGG
>CALSCE010009645.1:1765838-1780672 GCA_943593645.1 Bovichtus variegatus | reverse complement strand
ATCTATCTATCTATCTATCTATCTATCTATCTATCTATCTATCTATCTATCTATATGAGCCTAATATGAATTGCTTGGGGTTGGAGGAGAGAAGGAGCAAGAGAGAGACAGACAAACATTTTTGCTGCATTGCAGCTCAGAACAGCAACACAGGGAGTTTCAGAGTTTTCAGCCATAAAAAAAAGCATCTCAGGAAACTTACAGCATACTACAAAAACCTTTGCATCATTTGAAGTGGCAGTGAATTTGTCTCCTACATACCATGTATGTAGCAATCTCTTCCGGAGCATCCCCATCCAGGTCAAACTTGAAAGTGACCATTTTGTGGTTATGAGTTTCCAACTGACACTCCACCATCTTATCGCCAGTGTTGCACACCTGCGACAAGAGCAGACGCAATGAATACATCCTCAACGTTTACATTCTTTTTAAACATCGTCTTAAATGAAATGTCTTCCTTGTGGTTATATATTTTGGATACCCACATTGAGCATGCTGAGCTTTGGCCTGCTGATCTTCTCTTGCCGGGAACGAGTGCGTGTGGACCTGCGGTGGTGTTTGCGGACCTTCCCTTCGCCTTTACCTCCATATGTCCCCTCGTAACCGTCACTCATCTCCTTCCCTGACGTGGCATCTGAGTTGACACTGGTTTTGGTGGGGAGAGGAAAGTACATCAGTGTAAGTATTGCTTTCTGCATAACTACCCGAATACTGAGCACACAAAAGGTCTGGAATGCCTGCAGGATTTGGGAAAAAAATAATCAGATGCATCAACCATCGGTGAAGCTAAAGCTCCACATGAGCCTAAAGGTGCTATAGATTTGTGGGGGATAAGCCGTCTGCTAACCATTATGAAGGAACAATTTAACTTTCTGAAATGAATAGAAGTTTCAGCTGCTGCTGGTCACAATGATAGATGCCATAATAGTGTTTATCAGAGTGCACTCTGGTTTTACAGCTGGAGAACTTTACTTTGGTCAACATACAGCCAGAGAAAGTAAGCATAGATGTCCGTCAACCAGGTCCACATTACAAAACAAATAACAGTATAAGAAATAGGACCATTATTTACTTTAGGAGGAACAGCGAGCTAGTTTGAAGTTGATCCATTATTTGTGAGGATTGGTGGAACACCCTCAATGCTTTCCAACAACAAACAACGGCTCTGCCTCAGGGAGTGTTAAATAAAAATAAATTGTGTTTTGTTTTCACTTTCTATTTGAGATGAAAGAGCAATGTAGCCAACCAATGAAAAGGTTCAAAGTATTGGTGTGGCTACTGTAACATTGTAAACAATAAAGCCTCTAATCTTTAAGACTGAAGTAAGAGAGGATGCAAAACTGTTTAAGACCAAATGCATTACGTCAACATTCATGTAACTGCTTATTAGGCAGAACGCTGCTCTAGGGATGAACATACATTTGCCAGCTTGCTGAGATTACTCTCATCCAAAATGCCTTTCTTACAATTCTTAGAATCACTGACTTGTAACCTGCAAAGATGGCTGAGGGGGAAAGAAGCAAGTACCTGTCATAGCTCTGTCCTCCAGTGTGTTTCTCTGTGGCTTGATCCTACAGATATAATAAATACAGAAACAAACCAGAGACGATGAATAAAAGAGAAACATTTTTCAGGTAGTTAATTTTAGATTACGTTTTCTGACGGTGACTTGAGATCGAGTACATTTATTCTACATGCGAGTGCGCTGGTACATTTGCAAAGCAAGGTGGGCAGAGGAAGAAATGAGAATTAAAAAATGTGGGCGTGAGTCATACGTTCATACCTCCGTGTTGGTCTCTGCTGGACCCTGACCTGCAGCTCCGGTGAGACTACAGAGTTGTTTCTGCTGAGTCAGACTGGAACTGGCAGACCCAGGTGACGCTCTCTGAGAGTCAGAGGGCTGCAGCACAGGGATCTGGCTCTGAACATGACACTGCGCCTGCGGGGCCAGCTGGCATGGGTTCTTGTTGTCCAGCTGGGCAGCAGTGGTGCCTGGGTCTGGCCCATTCTGCAAAGGTGAGGAGAAGACTGCAGGTTGTGTGAGCTGAGCAGAGGGGACGAGCTCAGGATGGCTGACCTGTTGGGGAACCTGCTGTAAATGACAAACAAGATGACACATTTTTACTATACATAATTCGGTTTTCTTGGAAGACTCTTAATCCTTTGCAGACATTATGTCGTTTCTTGATGATAATAATAATAATAATGATAATAATAATAATAATAATAACTCAAAATAAGACATAAAAACAATCTGACAGAGATTATCTCAATCAAAGCTTCCAGTTCACACCCTCTTGGTAAACATCTGCACTCCATTGCAGCCGTCATAATTACCTGTATCAGAGGCTGTGTGCTGCCATTTGTGGGAGGGTGTGTGTTCTGGCACAGGGCAGTGTGTGTGTGCATGGGGTGGGTAGTTGGTGCCGATATAAATGCAGGTTGTGAATGACAAGCTTCAGATCTAACACTCTGCTGCAGAATAGTGGTGGGCTGGTGCTGTGGGGATGTGGGTCCCACCTTACCCAGCACGAGTGAGGGGGAAGGTATGAGGGACACTGGAATGGGTGAATCTAACGCGATGTCAATGTGCAGAGGAGAAAGGGGGGAGAGAGAGGGGGTCAAAGGGACAGTCTGTCCAGGACAAAGGAAGATGTGATTAAGAGAAGAGGAGGTTGAAGGGTGAGGGGCAGTGCAGGAGTGAGAGTAAAACGATTCACAGTCAGTCACAGCTGTCATCACCTGGATTGTGGGATACTGTGAAGGAAACTGAAGGGATAGGAAAAAAGGAGGAAACAGAGGAAAATCAAATAATCTAGAGAACAAAGACCTGACATAAGAGGATGATGCGTTAAGATAACTTGCATCAAGTCTACATCGTTATTGGTCTGTATAATCCAAGATAGAAAAAACAGCTGAGGCATTCAAGAACTCAGACACAAGGATGAGCGGGTATTATCCGGGTAAGATATTTGTGAAAGCTGTGAGAACAGACAATACCTGGGCTGGATGTGTAGGTGGTAGAGAGTTTGAAATCTGCTGAGGTTGGAGTTGTTGGTGGACAGTAGCCTGAGCCATTGACTGTTGAGGAGGCAGTGCCTGGGCTGGCACACTTGAAGATGCCTGGCTGAGATGCTGAGCATCTTGTCCAAGCTGTGAAATGCTTTGACCTGCAGGAATGTTCTACAGAACCACAAAAAGAGGAGGGAGAACACGAGGAGGGGGGAGGCGTTCAATAATGGTAGAGATTCCAGTTTCGTCTTTCTGTTTGTAAATCTGCATTTCCTGCTATTGACCCAGATCAGAATAGCTCACATTTTCCATCCTGTCCCTAAGCCTGGAATCAGTTTGAATCTGCTGCACATACTAGAGCACTGTGTACCACAGAGCAGACACACTGCAAGCCTGGGAGGGCTGGCGGATGCGGGGGCTAAAACCACTGTTATTGTTTTCATTACTGTTTCCATCATCTCTCTGTTGGCTGTTGTCAGAGGAAACTCCTGTTGAGCTTTTCTTTCTTTTTTTCATTTCACCTACTGTCCACCAACACAGCTGCTTCCAATTCAGCTGCACCAAATCAAAACCAGGCACCCTAATATGAGTAGCTCTAAAAGCAATCACAGCGTTGCCATAAATAATAATGTTTACTTGTTTGAGTGCATTATTTTCTCTCCCTCCCACATCGAGTCCCACTGTAACAAATTGTGTTGAGACAAAGGCGTTCTACCTGGTTCAGGAAAGCAGCGATGCAAAGATAGGGTTGAAACTGATGAAAAATGAAAACAGGGCGAGGTCAGAGGAGGGAAAACAAACAGAAAATTCCAAACTGGGGCACCACGTATGACACGTTGCTACAATATGCAGCAACACCGTTCACTCACCTGTTGTCCTCCGTAGGTCTGTGAAGCCGCTGAAGACTGTGCAGACAGGTACTGGCCCTGAGCTGGAGCAGTCTGTTGCTGTAGCGCGCTGAGGGCAGAGTGTGCGTAGCTCTGACAGGCAGCTTCAGGTAGACCAGCAGCAGGGTAACTCTGGTGTGTGGCTGCAACCTGCACAACTGAGGGTGCTGTCTGATGAAGTTGAGACGCTGGAGTCTGAGCCTGATGGACTGTAGACTGGGATGCATCCTGGCTCTGCTGTGAGCCTGCTGTCTGCATGGCTTCCAGACTGTGCTTTTGTAGAGTTGCTGTGTGTACTTGATGCTGACCAGGCGACTGATGACTTTGAGAAAGGTGGGTAGGCTGTTGTGCCATTTGTTGGTGTATGGTATGCAGATTTTCTTGGCTGTGCTGGACCGGAGGCTGAATATAAGCCTGCCCAGCATGTTGTGTTTGTTGTATACTGGACTGAGTATTTAGTTGGTGCTCTTGCTGAATTGGTATCTGTTGGCTGTAAAGTGCTGGTATGGGGGAGCTCTGACCAGGCTGCTGACTTGGCAGTTTGACTGCGGCTTGGACTTGTTGCAGTGCGCTGGGAGCTTGTGTAGGATGACACTGGGCCATGGCTGCCATAGTTGGGGGTACAGATGTAAGAGAGTAGCTTTGTGCTGGCTGCTGTGCTGGCAGGGTGTTTGCTGCTGCAGCAGTCTGTTGATGAACTGGAGAAGGATATCCTGATGCAGAGTGGGCCTGTTGTTGAGGTTGGGCCGCACAGTTCTGACACGTTTGTTGGCCTATCAAAGGAAAAGTCAAAGAGTTTGCTGCTGTTGCTTGCTGCTGTTGGTGGCCTGGTGCTTGGTAGCTTTGTGCAACATGTTGTGGCACAGCTGATGCTGAAATATTTGCTGCAACTTGAGTCTGTTGCACACTTGGAGGTGTGTAGTTAGCAGCATTGACTGTATGCTGGAAGTTGACTGAGCATAGACTAGCTGGAGCCGGTGTTGCAGCATTGTGTTGGCCAGCATAGGGAGCAGCAGGGTAACTGTGTCCAGGCTGGAGGTACTGCTGTGCTGCGTGCACTGCTGTGCTGGAAGAAGGCAGGCCCTGTACAGATGGTTGATTCTGGTGACCCGCTGAACTGGCCTTAGGAAACAAAAGTAGAGAAATTTAAATAAAAAGGCCCTCTTGGGACTGAATTTTACCAGTCAAGGATAAAAGTGTGCCAATTACATTACCGGATGCAAGTATAATGAGAGGATGACAGATAAAAATAAGTTAATGAAACAGCTGTTCCAACAATGAGCAGCCGGTGACAGGTGTGTGCTAAAATAAGGACAAACGAGAGAAATGGTAGGAGAGACCAAGAGGAGGGAGTTCAGACAGCGGCCCCATCTCCTTCAATCAGAGGCCATCTACCCAAGGTTAGCTAAGGAGCAAGACAGCTGCAGCATTGGGCCAGTAAAGCAGAAAGAAAAACATGGTAAAAATCTAGGTCAGTTTTCTAGAAGGGATTGGTTAGGGTTAATCAGCAGGGAAACGTTGTCTATTAGAGATTGTGCCATTGTCCTTCAACAGAAGCAAGCTTATGATTTTTAAGAGGACTGTCAGCTCTGTATGCCTATGGAAGCAGCAAGACTCAGACAGTAGACAGAAGATCAGACCAGCTCCATGCATATTAATGCTGTACCTCATACAGGCTTGGAGGAATCAGTTAAGCAGGTGTTGGCCCCATATGGGAAACCAAAGCGACTTGTCTGCTAATGTGACCTACCACTCCCACAGCACTGGTAACTTGCTGCTCTCTGGCACAGAATCTATCCTCACAGTCCTGGAGGGATTCTTGGTCCCCAACCAAACTGCGACTCAGAAGATGACGCTTCAGGCTGCCGTCTCCATCACTGCGGGCAGGCCTGTGGGCAGCTGAGGAGTGCAGCAGGGACGCTTTAGTGGGTGTGGTGTGACACGGGGCTGCTTTGCGGCTGATTATATTGAACAGGGACTGCTGTAGCAGTGAGAAATCGGAACAATCACTCAAACCTTTCAGCCGCCCATAGCCGGTGGTCATTGTTCCACCAGAGGACGGGTTTTGTCTAAAGTCACATGGACAGTGTTGTGTTGGCATGGTAACAGAAGGACGACAGTGGCTCCCTTCTCGTGACCTTAGAAGAAGCAAAGCGAGGCAAGCCTGGCATACGTGGCCTCTGTGCATTGCAAACTGGTGGTTATGATGAGAGGCAAGACTCAGAAGACTACTGAGGTCGGAGTGTCTGCGTCCGCTTGGCATCAGCAGTGTTACATTCTCTCTGGTGGCCTCCGAGTGCGGTCTGATGCTGGTGTCACTAAAGCGGCGTACCTCAGAGGGGGAAGAGACAGAAAGTACTGGCAGAGCACTCTGGGAGGGGAACCCATCCTTAGCCTCCGAGTGAAGCTCGGGGGGGCCGAGTTCCAACTGGTTCTCTGGTACTGTGGGGGGGGGGCTGATTGATCTCTGCGACTGAATGAGGGCATGGAGTTGGGCAATCTGGTTTGCCCTGTGAGTGTCAATAACAGGGGCACTTCCTCTCCGGGTTGTAGCTCCCAAACGAGTCCTGAGCTCAGGGCTCAGTGTTGCCCCCCATACTTGACCCTTTTCACAGGAGTGAGGTCGATCTGTTAGAAAAGGGCTACTGCTCTGGCACTGATCGAAGAGCAACCCAAAAGCAAAACACATGTTACTAACAATGAACAGATCATAAGCCCCTCCCAAAAATAAAAAAAGAACTATATGATGAAATGAGGACAGACAAACTTGCTTGCAATGACACATGAAGGTATGGGAAAGACATGCATGTAATGTGCATGCCTGTGTTAATGAAACTGAACAAATGTCTAGAAATGTGTATGCATGATGACTGTGCAGATGAACCTGGATTGTGTATAGAGCGCCTGTGCTACGTTTGTGAGCCGCTTTCAAAAGAGTGTGTGTATTTTAATAAATCCAAATGTGCATGGTCCACCTGGGTGTGTATGCTTCTGATACAGACCTGCTGTGTTGCCATAGTAATAGGCTCCAGCAGGGACTGGTAGAGGACACTCTGCTGGCTGCTGTGGGAGTCTGAGTACACAGTGGAGCCCATGCCACTATCAAGTGTGCTGTCTGCTGCAGAGACACACAAATCATGCACTCATAAAAAAAGGCAACGATTAAGGTCATGTATTTATGAGTGGAGGAGAACACAATGTCTTACATGTCACTGAGGTGGCACTGGCTGGTAGGTTACGCAGCCGGTTGTGCTGATCTGCCTCTGGCTCTTCTGGTTCCAGCAAAGGCTGTCCTACATGTGCAACCCCAGCAGTGATGCCCTGAGATGGTGTCATCTGGACCCTGTGACCCGCTTCAGCTTGATCCACTGCAACTGCAGCAGACACTGTTCTCTCTCTTCTCCATTTGATCAGTGCCACACGGTCCCTGATCGACTTTCCCACAGTCTTGGCATCACTCTCGTGGAAGAAGCCAGACTCCACCTGACAAAGAAAAGGGAAGAGCATGACTTCCAGGATATTTTTAGCCGGAGCATGTGAGAGAAGAGAGCACATTGTGTGACGGAGAGAGAAAGAGCAAGAAAAGGAAGGAATAGAAAATCTATTTCAAGAGGATCAGAGTAGTGGGGAACTATTGCCTTTGTCAGCAGCTTGGTTCATTGTTCACTATAAAACTGTCTGAACTGTTACATCTGCAAATAACAAAGATGAAGAAACAATGCATAGAACATATGTTATACATGAAAAAAAATTCAGTTTTGTCTCAAAACCAAAAGGGGAGAACACAACATAAAGCCATCTGTAAAGCATCACAAAAGAATATTTTAAAGAAAATATTAACTCTAATTATATTATAGTTAATTCTAATTGGAACATAATTTACAGTGTGCATGGTATACAATTTCACTGAAAACACATAGTTGTAAACACAGAGTAATTAGGCACACCAGCCAGAATAAATGACCAAAAAGAGGGAGATCCCCATCAATGGAGACGAAACACATCCATCATGTTGCCTGTTGGCAGAGAAGTGACTCATTAGATTGGATGAGGAGTGACTTGACATGGGAGCATGCTGTCCATACAATCTCATTGTGCCGTTGGTCCACATGTCTGCTCTTGTGCCCAAGGCGATTGTAACATGGAGGCCTTCAATTTCCTTCCCAGCTTGACAGCATGGACAAGGCCAAAACAACTCAGATAGATGAGGAAGAGGGAGCAGACAAGAAAGAGGGGAAGAGATGGAGAGAGAAAAAGAGAGAGAAAAGAGGAGAGAGAACTACTACTCCTCTTATTTTAATCATCTGAGGGAGAGTGATTAATATACAGCTGACACACCTCAATGCTTTACTTATATGACGTACGGGCACACACTCTAGCCTTCTTTGTGCAATACCTGGCAACACATTGCAGATGCTCCTCAGTCCTGATGCAATACATGGGCCTAACATAAATCGGTTCCAAAGTAAGTACGTTTAAGGCCATTTTGACTATTTCCACCAAAAAGGACAATCCTGAAATAAATGATGCTCCTTTTAAATGTCTCCCTGAAGTCTTGGTCTCTCTAGTATATTCATATAATCTGATAATGTGTACCTATTTCTTTTTATTCCACCAAAACCTGTTTAAGGCTGTTAAAGAACAAAGTCTGGCAATGACTGCTGAAAGTCTCCATTTGAAGTCGAGCTGTGTTACTCAATCTCTCTTAGTCTCACACCCCAATAAATAATTTCATGGTGCTGCAGAATGTTAGATGAGTGATATAAAAGGTTTGAGGTTGGTATTATCATGGCTCCCACACAGAGAAAAAAATAAATTCTGGGCCAGGTTTTTATTGCAGGGCCTTTGGGTGCCTTATCTGATGGTGTTCACTGGAGAAAAACATGTAAACAAAAAAGAGAAAAAACTAAACTGCAAAATCACTGTATTCCTGGAAGAGCAGAGTTATCACCAGCAATCTACTTTTGAGTGCATTCCCCAATGATGAGGATACGAACAATGCCAGCCGCTAGAACACACTAAACCAGAAAGACATATAAAGCATGACAACCTGCATAACTAGCATGGGTTAAAACAAACTTCTTACATACATATGTTTGGGTAGGAGCACTTCCTGGACTTAAGGGTTTGTCTGAGCTGCTCTTTGGATAAAGATACATGTCGACAAAAAATAAAATAAAAATCACAAAAAAAATTCCAAGGCAATCTCTTATCAAACAATTAAAATGCCTACGCTGACATCACAATGTAAAAGAAAAAAAGTACATCAGTCACAGGATTCCAAATTCAGCTTTACCTCCAAATATTTTACATGCATGAATACGTTCTTCTGACAATATTAATTAATTATCACTCACCATCTCTTGTGCCACAACTTCAGGGACCTCCTTTTCCAGGTCAAACGTGAACTCGATGGCACCACTCTCCTTGTACTTCCCTTTCAACTTCTTGTGGTCCTCCACCCACAGTTTCAGGGCTATCGAGTCCTTTTTCCCATCATCCTCCTCAGCTAGTTCCACCCTAACACCTGTGTCCTCAGCAAAAAAAGCATGGTTCAACAGCTCCTTGATGGTGTACCTGAGAGAAGGAACATCAAATCTTTAAAGACTTGCATACAACACACACACACACACACACACACACACACACACACACACACGCCACTTACTAACGTACAGTGTTTGCAGATAGCGTTGGCATCAATATGGTTATCCGTGTTACATCATACATAGACATGAATTACCTTCTTGTGCAGAGACAGAGCCACACACTGAACCCAATCATGCTTTTATAAAACATTTTAAAAAGCTACTGGAAGTTAATTAAGGGTTATTTTCCCCTCAGTACACAAACTCATTATGTAACAGAAATTGAAAGACACGCTGCAGATATGGTGGGAGACTGCATTGCTGCCGAGAGGCCAACTGTCAGCGCCCCAGCAATGAAGCGGGGGAGGTGAGATAAGGCATGAAAGATGAGAGGGCACCTTGTGGGCCCCAGTGGCTGGACACTGGACAATGATGGGCACTCACCGCTCCTCTTTCTTTTGGCAGATACACTCTCCAATAATCTCCTTTATTTCAGGATCCACGACCTTGTTGTAGCTGGCTGGTTTCACTCCCTGAGGAAAGGGAAATATAAACAAAATGCTGAAGACACGGCATGAAAGGATACTGTGTTGATGAAAAATAACGAAGGGAAAAAAAGGAAAGACCGTGGAGATGTTTTTGTGATAGTCTACCCCAAGTCTCATCTTTTAACAATCAGACTCCCCATGTAGGCTTTTCAACCTTGACAGAGCACGGCAGCCTTGGTCAGCTTGAATCCAAGTCAGTTGCAAAAGATTCCAAAAAAAGCATTTTTTTTTTTTTTTTTTTCCAAGAAACCTTTTTAACCACTCTTCTTACTACCAAGTACTACTTTTAAAATGGTGGAATCTTTGGTAATACTACATTTTCTGAGCTCAGCACTCTGACTTCACTTTCTGCATCCAAGTTATAAAATATATGCATACCCTAGATCAGGTGTGTCAAACTCAAAATCTTTGTTTATATAGTTGCATGTCCCATATAGCCGTCTCAAACAATTTGGTCCACCAAAAGTCCCAAAAAGGTGAACAAAAAAAAAGGTTGCTTAGCCATCATAGCATGTAGTAAAGCAAAATATCACATTCAGATATTCAGAATACATTTTTTTTTTACAAGTAGGCTAACATAGCTAACATAGAGCCAACTCGCAACACCCCGCTTCAAGGGGCCTGAATATGAATATCAAAACTCATGTGCATGCATCAATGTTGGCGTGCTATTTAACCACATAGATTAGCCTATTCCCACCTGACATGCTTTCTTTAATGCAAGTTCATCAAGTCATCTTCAGCTCCAACTAGGCGAGCCAAAATGTATCGAGAGCCTAAATTGATACGCGGGCCGCATTAAAATGTGCGAGGTGCCGCATTTGGCCCTCGGGCATCGAGTTTGACACATGTGCTCTAGTTTAACATTCCTACCAATTATGCAGCTGCATGTGCTCAGGGAGTAGTATAAAGCTATCAGTGTTTCTCTTTGATCAATCTGCTATTAATATCCTGCAGTGGTCCCTGCAGGGCACTCTAATATGCATACAGTAACAATGCAGAGAACAGTATCTAGAGACAGCTGCACTGATGCTGCCTGACCATTAATATGGGCATCGAGGCCTTCTCTTCTTTCACAGCAGGTGGAAGATTCATCCCTCAGATTCCCACATTGCCAAGTCTCAAACGTGGAAAATCAATACTCTTCATCAAATCAGGAAGACTATCATGACTTTAGATACCCCCTGATCTAAAAACTGTTTGCAGTATGGTTTGCTTGCAGAGACATACCCATTGAAATGGAATAGAATTCAGCCTTTAGGCTTCATCTAAAAACAAAAGGAGATTTGGACTCCCTCTGTGACTCCATATGGCTCATTATGCACCCAAGAAAAAGAGGCGAGCAGATCTTGTGCTCTAAATCTAATTGCTCCATTTCTGCAATTAAAAAACACCCTGGACTTATGTGGCGAGGCAGCTAAAAACATCCCTGACAAAATTGCACCTCATCTCAGAGATTCACTAAGCATGATGACCCTGAGGTATCACAACATGCATGCCACAAGCTGGGTCTTTTTTTTTTGCTGCAATTTTATAAACACAAATTATAGTTACACTGTATGTATACTAGGAGAATATTTGTAATCATATTGTTATTGATATATGAATACTTCTGATACTTTATTGAAATTATTAATATATGTATTAGTTAAAAGTTTTTGTATACAGAGTGTGTGAAAGCTAATGAACAATTGGTGCAGGCCCCATTTTGTCTGTACAATAATACCACAACTTATTATTATTATTATTATTGTTATTATAATTATATTGTCACAGCTGTTTATCAGGTTTTCATGGTTCACTTATTTTTAATTTTGGGCTAGTGAACCATCTACGGGAAATTTTCAGTAAGTCAAATATTTTCCCTACATTTTCCATTTCTGAAACAAACTGAAAATAAATGTACAGTATGTGGACTCACACTTGTGACTTTGCGATATATCTGAGCAGCATTCTGACACTCGGAGTAGGGATACTCCGAGGTGGCCATCTCTAGCATACACATGCCAAAGGCGTAGACATCCACAGCCTCATCGTAGTGTTCCTCATACATCTCTGGAGCCATGAACTCTGGGGTGCCTATAGAAAGAAGATAATGGATATGTCATGTACGTTTTTACTGTAAGCTCCTTTAATCTGCCAAGTTACATTTCAAAGTCTCCTACCTATAACGCTCTTGGCAAAGGAAGCCGCCTTGAGTGTCGCCAGTCCTAAATCCCCTATTTTGACTGAGCCTGTGGGCCCAGTGATGAAGATGTTGTCACATTTGAGGTCCCTATGGATGATGGGAGGGGTCCTGGTGTGGAGAAAGTGAAGGCCTTTCAGGATCTGTCTGCACCAGCTCCTCAGCACCTTTGGCTTCATTACCTTGAAACGCTTCAGATAGCTGTAGGAAGGAGAGGGAAGCACGTGACAATAGTAGGACTTTCTAAATGTATTGTACGATAGGCTGACAGTTCTTTGGGTACACTATAGAAATGATACAAGTAAAAACAGCACTTTAACTGGAGTAAAAATCTGTCTTAAAAGGCACAAATTGTAATTTGAATAGTTTTCTTTTCACTTATTTGTCAGAGTTGTCTGCACAATATCATCCTTCAACAGTACTCACGTTTTTAGCGTTCCTGACGTCATGAGCTCCGTTACTAAAACAATGCACTTCTTCCCTTTAAGGGGTGACTCCCAAAAGTCATAGAAACGGACAATGTTGGGATGTTGAAGACCCTTCAACATCTCTGCCTCCTCCTTAAAGCGCTGACGTTCCACTTTTGACAGCTTGCGATCCTAGACGAAAGACGACAAATGCAGCAGAAGTAATGAACATGAAGCACTAATGATAAAAAAACACAGGAACTACCAGATGGAAGAGGCCGTCACCTTGGAGGCATTTCCCTGCACATTTTAAATTCATGCATTCAGTATGTTTTAGCAAGTGGGAAAGACAGAGTGAGTGTCAGTCTTTGAGCCGTATACACAGCGCTAATTGGACCATATGTACAGTATATCAAAACTGATAACAGTCAGCAGTTGTGTTTGGGAAGAATCCAGATCAGTGGCTTTCTTACGCAGTACAAAGATTCAGCTTCAATATCATGTGTGTGTTATTTGGATTATTAAGTTTAATACCAGTCGTATGCGAGTGACTTTTGCGAGTCTCACTTGTTAGCTTTAATTTATCCAGAAACACAGAGGCTTTGGAAAGAGACATGAAAGGGTGACAACAAAAGAGACTCTGGGGAGAATGAATCCACACATTAACACAGCCACACCCACGACACAAGTATCATCGATCTCTTCCATCTTCCTCCATCACCAGCTTCCTCACTCTCTCATCCACTACCTTTCGCTCCTTTACCCCCCCTCCCCCAATATCTGCAATCCGTCTCTGCACCCCTAACACCAACCACTCCCTTCTCCATACGGAAACATCCCCCGCACACACATATACACATCTTTGGTAAGCGCTCCCTCTCAACATGCTTCTGCAGTTTTCTGACCCTGCTTTAAGAGCACCTTGCTCTAGGTGCTGCCAAGGGGTTCTTTACTGCGATTTCCTTTTTTTTTTTAATCCACCACAGCAACGACTTATGTAACAAACACGCACATACACTCAGCACTGAGCATGGACTAGAAGCACGACCCCACCCCTCACAGAGACGGACGACACCGACGGTGGAATGCGATAAACAACCTAGCGAGATCTAATCCATTTAATTATTCAACCACTGCAAACTCCCTGTGAGATGAAACTGCAGAACAAATGCAAAATCAGCCTCAATAACCTAGAAATTAACACTATGTGATGTGATGCAATGTTATAGGGAGAGAAGTGATATGATGATAAAGCATGCCACGTGTGTGCGTGCGTGTGTGTGAGTGTGTCATATTAGGTTGTGTGTGCAAGTGTGTGGGGGGTGGGGATTTTCACTGCACTCTTCTAAAGTCCCATGAATAATTCAGTTCTGCAGAGAACCTTTTCTACTGAGGAGAGCTGAGCAGTGCAGGGCCCGGCCCGCCCAAGTTGGGCTGGGTTATCCCCAAGTGCTCTTTGCTGCACAAGAGCGGCGCATGGACTGAAGTGTACCTGAACCACAGGTCAAAAGGGAGAAAAGAGACAGACAGTTTAAAGCAAACTTTAACCCTTGTGCACTGCAGCTTTCCTCTCTTCTCCCCACATTACCGTTTTATCTTTCTTGCTCCCTCCTCCTCCTCCTCCTCCTCATCCTCTCTGCGCTAATCTTTCGGGAATCCTGCTGCTTTTCGTAAATAACCCCCACAACAGAGTGTTCCCCACACACACACCTCCATTCGCTCTCCCACTTCTGTTTTCCCTCTAAGCAGACATTGGGGCTTCTGCATAATTCAGAAGCCACATGTAGGCTCAGAGGTGTTGTGCACAGCATGGCGAGATACACAGACAGATACATATACACACTGGGACACTAGAAGAATGTCACTCCCAAGACACATATACCAGACAAAGGATATCACGGTAAGCATCAGTACGAGATATGTTAATTGATTTATAGTTACTATGAGGAATGTGAGCTTTTAACAAGTGTGTCTCATGATTACATTACACTTGAAATACGAACGGCGCTACAAACAGATCATCTAGTGTTTGTGTGCATATATGTTTTCAGAATCTTATCAAACCTGTACTGTACACAGGGCTAAAATAAAAAAGGCTCAGCTGGCAGCAAAGTGTGGAGCCGCCTAGGCGAGGTTAAACACACGCACACACAAACACAGAGAGAGAGAGAGAGACAGAGACAGAGACAGAGAGAGAGAGAGAGAGA
>CALSCE010009645.1:1732401-1765828 GCA_943593645.1 Bovichtus variegatus | reverse complement strand
GAGAGAGAGAAACAGAGAGAGCGAGAGAGAGAGCGAGAGAGAGAGAGTGAAAACCATACCAGGAGGCAGGAACAGGGAAATAGATTGTGACATTAGCAGGAAGCAATCTATAAAGCTGTGTGCGACTCTGTTGCCACCCACTACATCTGTGTGCTGGACTATATTAGTGCCCCAGCTCTGGTAGCTCATACAGCTACACAGACATATCAGACCAGGTAATAGATAGATACAATATTAGTCCTGGGAACTTTGCAGGCTAATATACCATGTAATTGCAAAACTATGTGTTCAAATCAAGTTCCTGGCAGAATGTCACATGTTGTCTGCTGTCCATTTCGGATGAAAGCTCCCTCAATGTAGAGAGATGGTTAACAGCGCAGCTACTTTACATGACGATGTAAAAAAGGGAGATGCAATTAAGCTGCAAGATATAAAGTTCCCAGTAGCGGTGTCTTAATTGGTTATATTCAAAAAAAAAAGAAAAAAAAAAAAGGCTCTAGCAGTTTCTGCTCTAGCTTGTCCATTCTATCTGTCGAGCATGGCACATACACTGACTTAGTTTGGCCACCTATGCCACAGAATGTACCGTAAGCGCTGGTAGATGGTATCACTCCAGATGTCACAGTGCACAAAGTGGACATATTGTTTTGGGAAATCAGTCAAATTGCTAGACAAGTCTGCTTTTAAAGTAGTACCCACATTTATCTGGACACTTGTTAAGCAATTCCTTTTTTTGAAACTGATGTGCTATTGGTGAACTTGGCCATTTGATAAATAAAAATGCTTAGATTGTTGTGCGATGTGGCCCTTTAAAAGAAAAAAGAAAAGAACAAGCGTGGAATCTAGTCTGTGTAATGTAGACAGCGTCGCTAATCAACCTTGATTATTGGCCTATCAGACTCATGCAGAGAGCAGAGTGAAGGCATGGCAGCGCAACATAAATCTGTCAAACAATGAGCATCCTTCATGTGAAAATAGTTCTGGAGTGTCCAGCTTGCAAAGCATGTCAAATTATTTACCACTTAACTAGAATTTCTGCCATGAACAGATGCATAAAAAAAGCAACTTGTTATGTTATCACACACACTAGTGAGTCAAAACATTGGTGAACTGATAGAATGACGCAGCACTTTTTCCTCGCAGCACTTTTTTCTTGAAAAACTAAAAACAGAATTGTCAAGTGCTACAGGGATTGCCGGGGCTATATCAGGATGAGTGTCAACTATTGATTATCCATTAATAGAGTCCGACTGCACCTAGTGGGGGAGCTGTCGGGCTAAACAGTGTTGAGGTAGCCCACCTCTCTGGACCATCAATCTGAGAAACATCCGACAGATTTATGAGTGCACACAAACACAGTGAGTGATGGATGCTGATGCTGTTCTCAAACTGGAAAAATAACTTTAGAAACACACATTTTGAAGCTGAAAACTCATGGGTAATGTATTATTAAAAAATAACCCACACACCCACACACAGCCACCCACCCACACACACACAATCGAAATGGATTATTAAAATCTCCTAATTACATACCCCAAATTAAGGGTGTGAATAATCCTAAACAAGCCTTCAGCCAAGAAAAATACAGACAGATTTCAGTAGAGCAGGTACATAGACAATAATCACTTTCTATTAAATGAGTTTATTACTGTGAAATGTGGAATACAACAGCCAAATGACTGAAACATAATATAATTGCTAAATTATTAAAACGGCCTATTTGAATCAGAGATAAATCACTTGTGATATTCTAAAATATGGGAAAGGAAAAAGTATTTTGTATTAATGGGCCTTTATGAGTTGTCAGGTACCCATCTTTCAAGAAATAAAAGGGTTGGTATTGTCACTTGTTTATGTGTTGCTGTGTTTTACTATCTAAAAAAACTATCAAAAAGAAAATCTGCTTTATATGACAAACATTGTACAGGACTGGATCATTATTTTCAACTCGAGAAAATAAACATAAAAAAGAGAAAAGGCTAGTAGCAAAGCACAGAAGCAAAGATAACAGGCCTTACTCTCTAGTAAGAACCATATTGTTTTTGGCTCGGATGGGTCTCTAAAATGACCAAGCAGCTGACACAAGTCCCCATCCATTCTGTCTAATCTGGTGCTTCTTATTCTCACAGTCCCCCTGATGAGGCAAGAAAAGATCACAGGTTCTTACTTAATATTCAAATCTCAAAAATTAGTCAACCAGTGAGATCGAAAACTGGATGAGCAAACTTATTAGGAGAGCATTAGTCCTAATTATGGCAGTGAAATTACACGCACAAAAAGAAAAGAAGAAAAAAAAAAGAAAAAAAAAGTGTCAATTTGGTCTCTCTTCACAGCTTTGTGTTCATAATTACAATTTCCGCTTTCCCCAATTAACTTAACTTCATATTGATCCATAGTTAACAAGGGGCAGATTAGCCTCATTTGGGTTTAGTAACAATAGTGTGACAGAAATTTACATTCTAACAACGTGTCAACAATTTCAACTATAAAACCTAGACAGCTAAACCCAGTGTGCTCCATATGTGTCACCACACTTGGCTAAGGGGATTATGAAAGAAAATATTTCACCCCAGGATGTACTTATAAAATAAACTGAAACCGGAAACGTTTGTTTTTTTTCAAAAGTAAGCCTCACTCTTACACACACACACACACACACACACACACACACACACACAGAAACCATAGACCTTATAGCTTTTTCACACAGCAATGAAAAGCTTTGCTTCAGTCACAACGATAATGTGATGCTCTATTGATCCATGCAGGATGATTCTCTTAACTGGAGGTCAGGATGATAAAGAACACCACCCATAAAAGATGTGTCTTATTCACAGCCTATTTATTCATTTTAACAATGCGGATATTTGGAATCGTGGGACATAAATGCTGATTGCCAGGTTTAGTAGGAGGTATGCTAAATTACTTGGCCGCCTTGCCACCCTCTGCACCCATCCTCAAAATAACTATTGTAGTGCTTCCGCTGCCGTAACAAAAGTTGGTGCAGGGCGAGCCATGAGCCAGCAGACTGCCCAAAGTTGAATTGTGTCTCATCATTCATGACTGCAGGAGTATTTGGCCAGGAGCTTTTTTGGTCACTCTGTTAACTATATTTCACCGTTACCCTCACATGACACCACTCTACACCCAAGCCGTGCTAATTGGCACACTGGCACTCAGGGTGGCACAGTATGACATTTTAAATGAGGAAGAGCTGGTGAGACTGCTGTAAGGCGAAGAGGAGAGCAAAGAATGTGCACATATCACCAAGCCTAGTCAAGGAGGAGCCTGAAAGACAGGAACATCGTCCAAGATGACAATACACCGAGTTACTGCGGTAATAAAAACAACAGCACTGTTCAAATCTGCCTATGGCCAAATGAGTACTCTGCTGTTTGGGTGTGAAGGGAGTGGGCTTAGAAAATGAGGAGGGAGAGATAAGGCGAAGCGAGAGGAGGAGACGTATGACAGACAGATACCACATCCCCAGCACCCTTAGCTAACAGGAAAGAAACAGGAGAAAAACAAAAGCATTATTAGCTGCATTTAGGACTAACTTAAATTAAAAACTAAATTAACTAAGTGGATCATAGTGAAAGTTTGTTCCATAGGTGTTAAATTGCATAATTGTGTCTGGCTGATTGTGACCTGGAGTTAAGTGGATTAGCCATACAAACCTCCTATAAACCTCTTTCCAGTCACAGACTAAATGCGTAGGCTGACGAACAAACAGTTCTTTGACACAGAGATAAAAAACAAATATGTCTGATTACACACTCGCATCCTCAAAAGACTAATGCTTTTTATGCAACAGCCATGACAACTGCTGACTGATCTTTGTTTAGAGCCTGAATGATGCTGGATGTTAAAGGCCGATCAATATGAGTTTTAAGAATCCGATAAGTACCTGTAAAGATCTGGCAATACTATGATTTTTCCTCAAATTTTCTGAGGCCTTACATATGCAAGTAATGAGGTATAAAATATTTTACAAGTTAAATCTGATAATCAAAGCTGAGCGTTACAGAAAATATAAGATGACAGCAAATTTGAATACATTTAACTTTTACTGGAAATTCATTTTCTATAAATTACTAAACAAAAAGTAAAAAAAAAATATTACCAAGATAAATAATGGTAAAATATGTATAAGAATGCAGCATAAAAATAGTGTGCTGCAATTTCTTTTTGCCTATGTGTACATAGATACGCATCAAACTGGATATATTTGTGATAAGCCCTCCGGCACAGACACCGAACATCCATGCTTAGTGGTAACACAGATACTCAGACACATTGCAAAAACCAGAGAGTAGTTAATGCAGCTAGCTGTGGTGCTACGATACCCAGGGTGGCAATTTAACCCAGCGGCTTGAGACAAATATTCACAAATGTGCTCAATGCCCATGCAAATGTCCAAAGCCTAATGAAGCCAATATGGACTGGCACAAGCCACAAAGTGAGAGTGTGGAGGGTGGGTAGTCTTGCACATGTGCTCTTTTCAGTTGGAGCTGAGACAAGGCAGAGAAGAGTGGTGTGCTGGCTAGAGATGTCCTGAGCCAAGCTCCTTGATCATTTTATCAGCCGCTGCAGTGTGGGGGACAGACCGCCTTGAATCAGCATAATAGCCTGGCCCGAACTCAACAACACACAAGGGTTTTTCCTGCATGAAGAATTTAATAGCGGCCCTCTTTCTTAGACTGCGAGGCACCTTTAACAAAACTGGTCCGGGTCATCAATAGTAAAAACCAATTTCCAGAATGCTTCGTTAAATGCATCACTGCCAACTGTAACTACTATTCCAAGGTTGCCGTAGGAAGAAAAAAAAAAAAAAAGAAAAAAAAAAAAAGAAAGAAAGACAGCATAATTCATATAAAGCATACCAGCAGGATATGCTGTCTTAACAGTGCCGGCCAATAAAATCATATTTCATATAACTAACAAGGTGCTGTAAAATTTGTCAGGTGTGACAGGAGACAGAATATAGGACGACTGCTGCAGGAGGAAACACGCATGCATGCAGTTAACAGCTTACAGTTACACTGAAGACACAAGTGCTACTGTTTGGCCATTTGTTTTTGCACAATATTACGTAGATAGCTTAGTGATGCAGAGTTCAACTAGGGTGTTAAAAGTAACCTTTCATACCACAGAGCCTACAGTAAGCTGGAGGCCTTAACAGGATACAGAGGTGCTCCAGATTCCTTCATATAAGTAACCTTCTTAAATTCCAAAAGGGATTACTCGTCCTAATGAGCTGCTGGGACACTGTGTATTGTAGGGGGAGGGACGAGGGAGGTCAGAGGCCATTCAGTTAAATCTTCATCAGTTCAAAGTTAGACTGGGTGCATGTATGCTAAAGGTGTGTCTCTGGAGGTTGCTCACTGAATCATGTATGATCAATGAAGACAACACTACAGGAATGAGTCAAATGTGCACGCACAGCAAGAAGAGTTTCACACATAAATAAGCAAAACATTCCTTGTGGGCTCTTTAATTGTAGTAAACGAGGGGCAGAGCTTTCCCCATTTAAAAAAAAAACACTAATTCTGCAACCACTAACTACAAGTGGTGTGTGTGCATGGGTGTGTTTCAAATGGCCTAAACAAGACAACCAATTTTTGTGTAAAATGAAAAGTAAGTGGGTTTGGAACATGTTTGTATGGGGTTGCACAACGAAATGCTGGCCCCCCCTTCCCCTTCATACAACGTGGGACTACAGCCATAGTGTCAGACTACACCAACATGCTAGGTCTTACGTTTTCTGTAAACTATGTTTTAATAGTCAAGACATGATCTGGTTTTACAATCTGAGCTGCATCCTTATGAGAGCTTACTATATGTAGCCACCCCAGGAAGGGGGAAGCAGAAAGGATAGAAAAAAATCCCACTTCTACTTTAATGTTATAAACTCTAACCTCTTATAAAACTGACAAGTGATCTTTTTTTAAATGTTAACTTTTTTGATTATGCTAGCCAGTGTCTCGGTCTCCCGTGTTTTGATCTGGACTCCATTAACTAGCCTCTATCCAACATGCTTGTTGGAGCTATACCACAACAGGCTTGTCCTCCTCCCCTCTTCAGTTTGCTGAGTGACATGGAGTTCAGGCATGCCTGAAGAGGATGCCGCTGATAAGGCACTTTAAGCTACAGCCACTTGCTCTGGCTGTCTTTGCTTCCCTGGGCCTCTTAATGCCAAATGAGCTGTAACCAATGACCCACTTGAGCATCGGTAACTTTGTTTTCCTTTTGCCATCCGAGTAGTCAAGAAGGTGTTGTTGTCGTTAGCGCTATACATGATAATCCAAAGAGACCGCCATAATCTATGATCAGAAATACATTACCATCCTTATAGCATGGCTCAATCTAATCTGACATTCCAGCAAAAGCCAGTGTTTGGAACCAAGACATTGACCTAGAGAATCATTTTGTTATTCACTGGGTCTGTTTGGTTCAAGGATGCCCAAATCTCCAGCAAAACACTCAGAGTATCATTGCCAGCTCATCATCAAGCAGAGAACCAGATTTAATCTACAGAATAACACACTCACTGCCAAATACCACACAGAAGTCTGCAAAAAGTCAGAAGTAAACTGTCTGCGAGTGTGCGCACAGCATTCAACACCGAGATATCAATCTATACACGGAGACACAATTGGCAGAAATGGGAAGTTTGCAAAGTAAAAAAAATAATAATAATTCCAGTTAGCAATGATAAAATGAGACGAGGTAAACAGAAACTCAAGAAGTGTTTCTTCTTGACAAAGAAAAACTCACAACAGGCATCTTTCTCTCAGATTAACATCCTTGCCTGAGCTAGGGCCATCTGTGTTATGCAGTCTGACACAGAAACAGAGATGTGAGGGACATGGGAATGGGAGTAAAGGGGCAGGGGGTTGAGAGAAAGAATAAACTCAAAACCAGATTAAAATGTCTAGGCAAGAAAGCCATGTGACCACTGGAAGGAGGGAAAACAGTGGAAAATCACAGAGTCATATCTCCTTCCCTACATCTTCCACAAAGGGCTCCTCTGTCTTCCGCCACAGTTCACTGAGCTAGGTAAAGCTGGCATCATCTACATGCAACACTGAAGAGTAAACATGCATAACACAGGCATAAAATCTTCACTATTTTGGGTGCAATCTTAAGACTAGTTGATACCTGTACTGTCTTGCACTGCGGTGTTGAAAATGACAGAGAAGATGTGGTGCGATTGTGGTCAGCGTGGGTTCTAGGTTCAGACCACCAGTCTTTAAATGTGACTCTTTACATGAAGCATGATGGGAAATCCCACTGGAGATACAAACTGTACATTTATCTTTAAGAAAGTCAATAAAACATCTAATTCACTGCACGAAGATGAAGAGTCCGCTGGTCAAGCTTAGTACACCTACTTCGATTTAGGACATGTTCAGAGCACACCATCACATGATAAAGAAAGTCTAAACCTTGTCCAACAGGCTTAACATTAAATGCTACAACAGCAGCTTACATTGAAATATCCAAAATGACTGGAGCTGAAATGATTGATTAATCAATTGTTAGCTATTATTCTTCTGTCAATTTGATAATTTGATTTGATTTTTTTTTTGGCACTAAAAACGCCCAATTTGCTTGGTTCTAGCTTCTCAATTTGTGAATATTTGCTGGTTTTCTTGGTCTTTCATAATAGCAAACTGAATACCTTTTTGGTTTTGGACTGTTCATCGAACAAAACAAAAAAAAATCGGAAGTAGGGCTACATTTTATTTTCAATATGAATTAATCAGTCGATTAATTGTTTGGTTTATAACACTCAAGAAAGGGTGAAGAATACCAATTCCAATTTCTTAAAGCTGAAGGTGACATCATTATTAGGCATTTCTTTTCTCCAACCACTAGTCCAAAATCCAAAGAAAATCAATTTACTGTAATGTAAGACAAGGAATAGAAGAAACACATTCTCACATTTTAGAACCTGAAACCATCAGCTTTTGGGGCATTTTAGCTTGAAAATTACTTAAAAACAATTGTTCGATTATCAAAATAGCTGCAAATTAATTTTCAGTTGCCGCTGTAATAGATGAGATATTGCATTAGACTCGCACTAGAATTTTCACTATTCTATGACATTTTATAGACCAAACAATTAGACCTAATTGAAAACATAATCAACAGAATACTTGATATGTTAGTTGAAGACTTTCAATTTCATGTTAAGTTTTGCGTTTACAGATCTGCCACAATTTATTTGTCTGACCTATTTCAGCACCACTCTATTAGTTGAATATTGACCTGCTTTTCATAAACCACTTAGAAGGTTCAACTTTCAGTGGACGGTCAGTTTTATAAAGGCAGGATTAATCGACCCGAGATCACAAGTAGTTCTGATCAACTGAGGAAGGCACCACATGAGACCTTCTTGACTCAAGCACACAAAATCTCAATTAAAGGTTGTAAGCTAATGAACCACAGAGCACTCTGATGAAACACATTGATCGGGTCAGCATAGTGTTTTGTTTATCCAACCGTTTTTATAGAAGACTGCAAGTTTAAAGCTACGATACATGAAAGAGCAACTAGATGAGAACATGATTGTGAGAAAGGACCATTCGTATTGTAATTAACATCCATTATTGACTGTCCACTAGAGGGACTTTAAATGTGTCACAAGGGGAGAATAAAACATAGTAAATTACTTCCTGTTCCACGTCCTATCATCAGCCGAGTCCAATTACAGCTCAGTGTTATCATGTTGGGGGAGATCTGGGATTGCTCACTGCTACTATCCGTCTGCATGACATCACCCAAATGAAGTCATCGTGTCTCTCAGAGTCAGCGCTACTGTATCTTTACTCATTCCTAGCCTATGGCATGTTCTCTTTAAAGTCCTTTCCAGTGATTAAGGTTCATCACTGCCTTGGGATGCTTCAGTCATACAAAAAAGGTTTAGTTCTTTCAATGCATTTTCTCACAGATGTTTTCACAACCTTAGGAATTAGTATTCACTGAGGCCACAGGACCGCCACACGGTTCCCAGCATGCTACAGCGCACTTCAGCTGCTTCCTGTCTGCCTACCTCCTGTTGCACAGAGGGAGGGATGAAGGGACTAGCACAGGTCTGTCTCACTGCTGGGACAGAGCACACACAAGCATCTCCTGCACTGTCCCCTCCAATAACTGTATCCGGGGCTTTTACATTATCAGCTGGGCAAATGACTACAGCAAAAATGAAGGATGGTTGAACGTAAACTGTTGGAAATGAATCTTTAACCATTTTAATCTAAACGGTGATAGAATAACAAATCACATTAGAAGTTCCCTTTCTTTGAGGGGGCCAGTCATGCTTACTGTAGTCCTCCTTAAGCCTCCTGGGAGAGAGAGAGGGGTAATCCCTGCTGCAGTCTCCAAAGGACGGAAATAATTAGTTAATACCTTTGCACAGTCTAAGCTGGTGATTTTCCTGTGTCTGTGTAATACAAGACAACATAGACAGACACTCTTTGTGCATTTGCCAAACTGCTGATCACTAAACTTCAGTGGTGGTATGCATCTCCACATCAACAGCTAATGCTTGTCAATCATTTTTCCTGAGTAAACCATTTAAAATTTAGGAGGTAGCCCATTTGCAACTTAGCGGGCTCCCTCGGAAGGCTGTTTGACACCTCCCTGAAGGCATCACCATTATACTAACATCATGTGTGAACCTTCATCGACAGAGACGGAGCTTCCTGTGAGTCAGGCATTCCTCCACTAATATAAACCACTGATTGAAAAACAATATATATGCATTTCTCATAGAGAACAAGATTGTGAAGTTTCTACTGTACAATTGTCTCCCACGCCCAACTGCAAGAATAAGAGTTAGAAAAAAGGGCATTATATGTGGGTGCTGTATATGCTTTGTTTAATTAACTAAAACTGTCTCTATGCTTGGGTGTCACGGAGTAAATCAGATGCACAGTTTTAGTACTTTACCTGCAGCTCACACCAGGCAACTTCCACCCAGGTCTCAGTATCCAGGCCCTTGTAGACCGTCTTGAAGGACCCTCTTCCCAGCTCTATGTCAAATTTGAGGAATCTTCCTCCTGGAGATGTGGAGACTGCCTTCATCTCCGCCTCTTCCTCATTCTCCTCACTGGATGCCTTTATAGCGGCTTTACCACCACCATTGCATGTAAGATTTAACGACTCTCCACCTTTCTCCTTCTCCTCATCGGCACTGGCGCTCTCGGTTGCACTGTCTTTTTGCCCACCTTGACTTTCAGTGCTGGAACCTTCCTGTATCCCACAACTGGTCCCCCGTGTCCTGTCCACTATTGTCCGCAGGTTTATGTTTAGGATCTTATTTCTGTTATCGCATTCAGGTGCTTCGAAGGCCTGCTCATCTGCGTCCGAGAACCACAGACTTCTCCTGATGAATCTCTGATGCACATTCCTCTGATAACTGGATGCACTGGGGTCACTCCCACCTCTCGATACTGAGTCCACAAGGTTGACATTTCCGTCACCCATGGCCCCGTACATATTCATGGCCAGTTCACAAGGAGAGTTGGATACAGATGGGTATTTCAGTTCTTGGTGGGCCTCGGAGTTTGAATTAGCCTCCGGCTCCATGGTGATTTAACAGTCCAGTCACTTTGGTTTCCAGGTCATCCGTGCCATGGCTAGACTTCCCAATCTGCAGATTTAGAGATGAATACCTGCAGCGCCCACTCGGTGACGCAGTTTGCCAGCAGAGGCCCTTAACAACAGTGGGATGGACGGTAGACGAGATTGCATCCGATATCAAGAGCTGCAAAATAAAAATGTTGAAACGTTAGTGAAACAAATATCAAACAATTCCTGGTGTGCGGGGAAATGCTGAAGCTTTATGTTGGGTTTATGGGTTTCAGACGTGACGGAGGTTAAGTTAGTTGATGTCAAATAAGCAGGTGGATGAAAAGACATGCCCACGAGTTGAAAACATATTGTTAGCAGAAGCCATCATCGACCAGGGAAACGAAAAACTAGCAATCTGGCTCTGACGACACAAGTTGACGTTAAGTTTGGTCATTAACAACCAACGTTTGTTGCTAATTTCCCGTCAACATTCAGATTCCAGTAGGTTAGCTAGTCCGCAAACATTGTATTACACTGAAGATGGGACATGACTTACCTATGTTCAACAAAAATAAAATAAAAAAGCGAAGAAAACCGACCAAGCAACCGGGGCTAAACTCAGGCTCGCGAGACACGACACAGGCAGACCTGGCAGGTCCGGTTAGAAAAGCCTCGCTAACGTTAGCCGATTGTCCACGGCAGAAAGGTGGACTTTAAAACGCCCTATCTGCATAGTGCCCACGTTTTCACGTTGAAAGGCCACCCAAACGACCGCAAACAAATTCGCGTTCAACTCAGTCTTTGCCAAGTGAACACCAACCTCATATTGACGAGAGAAAAAGACGAATATGTTGTATTTATCTCCTTTCAAGTCCTCGCATCCCACTGTTCGGTCGCAGCTAACGATGCCTCTCCGCGGTCTCTGCTGTATGCGGAGCGTGTAGTTGGAGACCAGTAGGGCCGCTTTAACACACGGGAAATGTTAGTTTGCCTGCCACCCCTCGGCAATTAATTTACGCGGACAACTGTTTTAGCTTGTCATCGTCGCTCCCCATTAGG
Organism: Bovichtus variegatus; assembly: GCA_943593645.1. Taxonomy (NCBI): domain Eukaryota; kingdom Metazoa; phylum Chordata; class Actinopteri; order Perciformes; family Bovichtidae; genus Bovichtus; species Bovichtus variegatus. The sequence goes on along the minus strand of CALSCE010009645.1, from coordinate 1,754,185 downwards.
TTTAATACAGCGGTGAGGCACACAAATGTGTTTCCCATTCAGCTGCTCGCTTGGCTCCACGCCCCTGGTAACGACTGGAGGGACCGTCCAATCACACGGCACGCTGGGACAGCACATAGAGCCCACTCATACTGCTCAACTGTGAGAGTGACACATGTATCGCATGAAAAGACCAACTATTTAAAGGCTGTTTATGCAAGTGAATGACAAAGCGGTTAAATGATTATTCCTTGCAAAAGCCTGTTATCGTCTGTATACATGTCTTTCTTTCACGCCCTTCTCCAACTCATCCAATCACGTGTCTCTGCCTCTCACTCAGAGCTCAACAGCCTGCTGTACAAGATCATTTTTTTAAAGATATATTTACAGTATATAGTATATATATAGTATATATATATATACTATATATATATATACTATATACTATAAATATATACACGCATATAATGTTGTTGTGGGACAGAAAAGCAGCATGTGCATCTGCTACTGTATTAAGTCTGCTGTGCTTGCAGACACTTTGCAGCTCAGCTTGTCAGAGCTGCAGCCTGCAGCTGAGGTGCAGTACCATACGCATGGGATAATGACGAGCAGCAGCAACAGGGGAAGTGGGACTGAGGTAAGACATTTGAATCCATTGTTTCAAAAAAGGAGACAGACACATCCTGTGTTTGTGTCATACTATGTTGTATGTGACTGATTTGAATAGATTAGTGTAATAAATTGTGGGTTGCACATCTTACAACTGCAAGGAGGAGAGAAGCCTGGAAGCGATATTTCTCTGCCAACAAGGTGCACACTGCATCCAAATCCAACCATAGTGGAATCCAACAAATGCCAAACAAGTGCTTAAAGATGGACCTGGGAAATGGATGGAATTTAATGCAGCAGTCATGAAATGAATACTAAAGTTGTAACATTTTTGTTTGGACTCGGACAAAGAGGTGTTTGTGGTGTTGCTGCATTTTTATGTAAGGTGATCATGTTAAAGTATCCACCCCTGTGGTTTCTGCATTTTCACGCCACTTTTGGCCCCTTCTTATATTACATGTCATCTATATGAGGGGGGGGGGGGGGGACTATAAATAAACTTTGCAGAACAGAAATGACGCATGTCCACACCATAGACTGTACTGTAGGGTCCACACAAAAAACAAGTGAATAAAAGACAACGCTTCTCAACACAGATCTTCACGTCTGTTTCCGGCATGCAGAGTCAGATGACAGTCTGCTTCAGATGAAGAGTGAAGCATTGTTGGCACCTGAAGTGACCTTATAAATAATGAATACCCTACTTTGTTTCCACTTCACTGGCCAAAATGCACACACACAGTTTTACTTTTACGTAATGTCATCCTACTTCGTGCCACAACAAGGAGTGTTTATTGTGTTTTATGTGGCGATTGAAGTTGCCATTTGACAAGTAATTACAATATATAGTAGGCTATTTCAGATGCAGTTTTACAGGACAAGGAAATGGGCATCGCTATGTCATCTCCATAGTCACTGTCTTTATAGCGCCATTTAATTTCAGATAGATGTTTAAGTGTGTGTGTGTGTGTGTGTGCGTTTAAGAAAGAAAGGAGGAGGAAGAGAGCGAGACCCTGGCAGCCAGAGATACCTCCTTGTGACTGGCAGAGCTCAGCCAACAGATGCAGAACGTAATACCCTTACGCTCAATAAAATGAGCAATCGGTCTCTTTTACAATGTGTCTCCCACCAGTGTTTGTCAATAAGAATGGAATCAATCGATGGTTGTTTTGTGGAGGGAAGATCTTATATGGAGACTTTCCAAAGGGTTTTAATACATGTGTTACACTGTAATCTGAAACAAATCAGATTCTGTGTCAGATGTCAGTTCATTGCTAGCACATTCTTCAGCATGTCCTAGATTTTACACTGCAACTTTTTCTAGAATGAAAATGTTTCGGTCTCTGAGTCCTATACCAGCGTTGAAAACCACGCTCTCAAACAGCCATGTTTTCTTTGCACTGTGTAAGGCTGTAAAACTAAAAGCCCTACAGAGAATCATGGAAATTAGATTTACAGTTGGGTCGATCCTCATCTGGAGGAGGGCCAGAGTTTGAGGTGAGCGAGAGAGAGAGGCTGCTGATAGGACATGATGGATGGAATGCAGAGAAGTGCTGATGTATAAGAAAAAAAAAACAAAAGGAAGGGACACACACCCATGCAGTTACAGATGCAAGTTCATTTGCTTTTTCATTATGTTGCTGAACAGCAGTATGTTCAAATAACTAAATAATAAATGCAAGGTAACCATGCCTTAAGTGGTGTCTTGCATTGTTGCTGCAAAGAGCTTTCTACATGTCAGATACAAAGTAGTACAAAGCAATAGTCATGATATACACTCACAGTAACTGACATGGAGGTATTTAGCTTAGCGCCAATCAGTTAGTGTGACGATGTGGGAAAAGGGGGAAAGTTTAGGATTAGGTGTGCGAGTTGAATGAGTTCATTTCTTTTGCTTGGAAGTAAGCCACAACGTTAGGCTACATACTGAAAAACTATTTTTTTATGGTTCAATCAGTTTTAGGTTCAATCTCAGGGATATAGAAATTGCAGCCTTTCCAGAGGCTGAGATTTCAAAAGCAAGAGGCAGACATAAAGGTAGTCATTTATGATGGGAGACTACTTTATTCACTCATGTGTGAAAGGGTAGTGGGTAGCAGGGGATGTAAAGACGCAGCTTTCTATTTGTTTTTTAAAAACACTGCACTAAATTGGCACCAGTTTAAATCTCCCTTTACCCGATCTCTCCTGAAATTACTTCCAGGCGCTTTGGTTTTTCAACCCAATTACTCCCCTCCATTGTACTGTTCAGGTAACATCCAACAGTGGTCATGCATTTTCAATTTTCTCCAGAACAGTTAACTACTCACTATGAAATTTTCTATAAAGTCCTATAAAGAAGATCGGTGTGAGACAACCTGCTCTCAGCCAGGTAAAAATGACGGAAGGAAAAAGGGATGAACAATGAACAAAAAATAGTTTAATAAACTTGCTGGCCTTTTCAGGCAAAAATAAAAGCTGCACACAATGGCTGGAGACCTGTTCCGTGCAGTCTCTCTCGCGGTCTCTCCGCCCGGTCCAGTTCTCCTGGACCCAGCCTACTGCAAGAGACCAGAACCAGGTCATCACCATGCTTTTATTTTGTGACCTGATTCTGTCCAGCTGTCCTCCAGCTGAGCCACTCCCATCTCATCAGCCGACGCCGTAACCACATCTCACTGTCGCAATCTATGATTGTCCTTTTATCTGTTTCATATATTCTTTGCACATTTTATGTAAATATTATATTTTAACATCATTTTAAGATTGAAAATAATTCTATATTTCCTAGTTATGGAACAGACAGTCCAGGTTGTAAGGGTGCTATTTAATTATTCATGTGTTCATTCATAAAGTGATTCAAGTTATATAAATGTGCCTGATCATCTCAGTATAGCACTTTCACATAACATAACATATTCTTTAAATAAATGACATGACCATCCGATTACCTTTGAACCACTTTCTCTTGTACTGTAAAATTAGTGACCCCTGATCTGAGTTTTGCAGAATATGTTAGGTATTATTGTATGAATCCATCTGCTCTTCCAAAGTGACGCATTGAACTGAGAGTTAAAACAGACTCTAACAACTTTTCTATCTATCTCCGTCTTCCCTTCCCTCCTAATCCTCCTCCCTGTCTGTCTCCCTGGTGTGTCCCCTGAGTCTTTTTTTCAGACAAGGAATGCAGTGTGAATAATTCATCACAAAAATAATGATTGAAACCAAGGACCAGTACAGAGCGATTGACTTAATGAGTACCTTACATTTTAGATTGTGCAAAATAACAATAGATCTGTAATAGCAGGGTGACAGACAAGCGCCCTGTTTCTCGAATGGGAAGACAAAAGTCAGAGCAAATATGCAAATTTGGGAAGTTATGGGCGTTATCCAAATGAAAGCCTGGATCAGATGGGTTTTTGCACTTGCACATGTCCCCACCTCCTCATGACAGCACAGTTTGACATACCATGGCCTATATTCACAATTTTTTGGTTCTGTATCGTGTCCTCTGCTGTGATTAGTTGTTATCCTATGTTCTCAGCCCTACGATATGAGTAGACCACAGGATTAATCCTTCCAAACAGCCTGGACTGACTGAGTAAGTGGTCTTTACCCTTGGCCCACTCAATACTAAACTACAGTATGTACGTCAAAAAGAGTTCCTTATATTTGCTGGTGAATTTAAGAGAAAATCCATCTGCTGTGTTCCTAGACATACTGACTGCACGTTTCCAACTGGTGATCTCACAACAAGCATTATCTCACTGTGGTCTGTTGACTCTGGGATAAAGGGCTGTCTCTGAAAAGCCTCTGTCAGTGTTTGAGAGCAGAATGGCTGACCCTGACACGTCATGACAGTGTGCCATTTGTGGCGTTTGGCACAAATCACAGTCACAAGAGCACTACACAGTACCACGTTGCTTTCCCCGTGGACTGTAGGGAAACATGTTTTGAAGAGCTGTTTAATTCCTTGTTATGAGTCTTACCATGGGGCATTATGGCTTTGAAGGTTTGCTGGATGTTGTCAGGATGTCTCTGCAGCGTTCACATGAAGCTATGCCAAATTATAAAATCTGAAATGGTAGGTACGCTGCCAGATGAAGAGCTTGATCAGTGACACGTGTAATCCATGTCCTAAAAAGCAATGGCTTATTAAGAGAATTAAACATGGCTTGTCCAGTGGTCATCATAGGATTAAAAAAAAAAACCTCTTCAAAATAATTATTGCAACCGGAGTACTAGCTCTTCCCCAATCCCCCATGATCACAATTTCTGTACAGTTTGTACTTCCCCCTCATATATCAACTTAACCATGCCAGCTGATTGTTGTGAATCTCCCGAACACATTGTAATTCAGCCGTAGCCTACCCTGTAGCAAATTAGAGGGTGCAGCTCTTCTTTTCTATATCTCTGGAGCAGTGGGAAAACAGTTCGTACCAGCTCTGTGGTTTGGTTAATCCCTGACAAACTGTGCTCTCTGCAGCGGCAGGGCTGTGTTGTGAGAAAAAAAGGGAAGGCTTCAGTGTTGATGAAGAGACTGCCAGCACTGTTGATTATTTTACGTTCACAGAGAGTGTGCAGGTTTTGGCCTTGAGAAGACCGAATCCTCAGTGATAGTGCTCAGTCATAGCTGCACAGTAGCTGCTGTTCATTCAGCAGCAGTGCTCCAAAGGAAGATGTATTTTACATTTGACAAGAGATTGATTTCTTATTAATCAACAAGCAGACTGTTTATCGAGGACCTGCTGGCGCAGTACGTCTTTTTCTTTGCGGTGCAGAGTCCACTGGGATGGAGTAGACCCACACACAGAAAACCAAGCAGATCTTTTTGTTACATAATCATCACCCACACAAGAATCAATGGGTTAGAGTGAAACGTAAAACAAAAAAAAACAAAAAGTATGCTTTTGGCTAACACTTGTTGATCACTCATAGAAGGGATACAACCTGAATGGCCGTCCTTCTTCCTAAGCCAGTGCTCTGTAGAATATGTAATTTAATAATGAAATATTTTTCCTGTTTTTAGGTTCATTTTGTTATACTGTATAAATAAATGTTGTATCACAAAGCAGGATTATTGAAGAAAACCCCTGTTGTACAAAGAGCTGTTTTGGTTTTTACTCATTGCAGTTATACAGCTAACCTCTGTTATCCTGCTTTGACAGACAAGGATATATACGTGTGCAGGAAATGACATATGGGTCACAGTATCACTCACTACCAGTATGTCAGACACACTGCTTTGGTTTGATTAAGTCAACAATTTGTGGAATAGAGGGCTCACAGCAACACATGCGGCATTATATGCTCTGAGGACAAGAAAACGTGCATCATTACAAACCATCACCGTGTTTTAATGGGCCTCTTACCAGTCTGTCAGTATCTCTTTGCTATACTAATGGATCAGTCTTCAAAGGCCAGTCTTCTGTAATGGCTTGTTGTGCTAATTAGGTCAGAATGATAACCAGATCCTCACCATGAATGCTCAGGAAGCACAGAATTACTGCTAGTCTCATCAACATGCCGCCTCGTTGCTCTATTGGGAGAACAAAACTCAGCACAGAGCATGCCTTTCTGTTTATTTGCAAGCGTTCGTCTTTCAGGCGTTATCTCAAAGCCATAAACATTATCTCTGTTCCGCTTACTTTCTTCTCTCCCCAGGCCTCCCATGCAGATGCTGGGCCCCGCAGCCCAACCCCTCTGAACATGAACCACTATGCTAATAAGAAGAGTGCAGCTGAGAGCATGTTGGATGTGGCACTACTGATGGCCAACGCTTCCCAGCTAAAGGCTGTGCTGGAGCAGGGGCCAAACTTCTCCTTTTACACTCCCATCATCACCCTAATCAGCATCTCCCTCTGTCTGCAGGTCGCAGTCGGAGTGCTGCTCATCTTCATAGGTGAGAAAATAAACAGAGCTCCGAGCTCTTTTGTTTTTCTTGCAAGCTTCACATCTCTCAACCTTCACTAGCCCTTTGTGCGTCCTGACAAACAACCCATTACCAGTTGGACTAGCTGTAACCATGGAAACATGGCCTGACACCAGGTCAGAGTTCGCAAGGTTTTAGTGCTACTGTCAGCACATGTGGGAGTTGAAGGAGCAAGGTTACTTTTTGTTTTCTTCTCTGCTGTGCACGTGCGTGTAAATGTGTCAATATGTGTCGGTGTTCATGTTTCCTTGGAGGAAATAGAAAGAAAGACATTAAACGAAATATAAAAGTGCCATCTATTCACACGTCCAGAGGTTTTTTTAACATGCACATTTAGCACATTTAGCAGGCACATCCAGGAGTTGGGAAAAACAGCGGCATTAAGATGGGAAGAGGAGTTAGGATGAGATGTACCGCTGCAGGTTAGACTGCGGTGCATTTTTCCTCTGACGGACTGAACAGCGGGTCAGTGAACTTCAGCCAGGTCACACCGACTCATCTCAGCTCGAACAGTCAATAAACGACTGTTTGTCGGTATCATCTCCATACCTGAAATATAACCACACTACTAACATTATACAAATGCATCTCTTTCATAATCTATAATAATACAATAAAATGTAATAAAACTTAGGCCATACCCGCCCCCCATTAATGTTTGGTTTATTTCCCTTCTTACCTGAACCTCTTTTTTTCTATATATTTCTACAATAGAGATATTCATTATTTACCAGTTTGTAAATTTGCTGTGTTACATGAAAAATCAAAATAGCCGTAATTAGTCATCATTATTATAACCAATCATAATTAACCCTAAAGTAAAATTTTGTTGTGTTGTGAAGGCTCACGTGTCAGAAAGAAGGTCGGTCAGCATGTGAGAGTCATCACACATTCATGAACGCTTGGCCCCTTTGACCCCCACCGACCGACCCCCCCCCCCCACCCCCCCCCCCCCCACCTCCCATTCTCCTCGCCCTTTTTTTCCCTCTTCCTCCTTTTTTTTTTTCTGTTGGGGGCCCCCCCGCCCCCCCCCCCCCCCCCCCCCCCCCTCCCTTTTCCGTGGATCCAGCTCTGCCTAATGGAGCCAGTGGTGCGTGATGTGAGTGGCCTACATATCGTCGACCCCCCCAACCCCACTCTACCACATCCCAGGCAGATCAGACACACACACAGCCAGGCGGGGTCCTTGCACCGTTTAACCTTTGGTAATCTCCCACAAACACACACATACACACATACGCACATGGACACGTACCATGTGCCTGTAGAGCCACAGCCACTGTATACACACACCCATTTCCCTGAAAGGTACCTTGATTTAACATCCTTCACAGGCCGGCCCCTGTTCTTCATCATTTTAGATCAAGGTGTTAACAAAAGCACAAATAAAATGAAGCATGTTAGACAGGAAATACAAGCTTCCCCCTGATCAGTTTACTCTTCCCTATATTGTGCTTTCTGTTTATTTTTGTGTGCAATCAGAAGCTTGTTTTCTTTGTCCGTCTTAAATGCCTTACATATAATAACAATTATTTGAGAGTTAAGTCGGAATTAAAGACACTGAGTTAATGGCTTTTTCCTTTAATTGTTTTTTTCTTTTCTTCTGACCTTTGAAAATCCCAAGTATTGCAATGTTAACCCTTCCTTTTCCAACTGAGCTTGCATTGATGAATGTGACAACAGAAGAGAGGTTTAACTGTTATAAACAAACTGTGATGAAACTCAGAAATCCAAATAGATTTATTTGGGATTTTGGAGGTTATTGCTGCGTAACCAGTATGGCCAACACAAATCATAGATATATAGATGAGTCCATTGCATTTAACCAGGTTTTACAGGTGGAGTCTCTGAGACCCCAGACAGATGTTGTGTAACATCTGAAACATTTCAATAGCTACAAAATCATGTTTGTAAGCAATCGTCAGAGAATTAGGATAGTCATGAAGTATCAGTGTGATAAAACAATATTAAGTTATATTGTTTGAGCTATTAAAGAGGGCCTGTGTCTCCAGGAGCCCAAATTTTATTCAGACTTTTTTTTACATACTGTCGTGTTTTGTTAGCTATTCATTAAAAAAAGATATAATTATTTGTGAAAGTTTAATTGTATTCTGCCCAGCTTTTATTTAAATAACAGTTTGCACAGCGAAAAAACAGAATTACATGACTTCTTTATCCTCATAAGTCCTTTTCAAAATGTAATATTTGATATTCCTTAATTTTTGTGTGATCACTCATGGACATTGAGAATGAGGTCTATATCAGGGGTTCTCAAACCTTTTCAGACCAAGGACCACTTAACCAATAAAAAAACACTCACGGACCACCTAACTCCCCAAATATCCAAAAACAATAACCCTGCTTACCACTCCAACAGTATATTACACATTACAGGCTAATATTGAGCTTTATGGGACCTTCTCTATATCACTCGTTCACACATTAAATCAACAATACAAATACAAATACGGATTGTGCAAGCATTTCATTCATATTCGATCTAAACGGTAAACGCTGATAGATTTTACACATCATATGAAACGTAGACTACATTTATTACTGAGTTTATGTCAACTTACTTATGAAAATTACCTTTTTTTTCACATACAAGTTTTTTTTCATGAAAATTACCTTTTTTTTCACATCCAAGCTTTTTTTATGAAAATGTTTTGTATTTTTTCACATTCAAGCTTTTTTCAAGAAGATTAAGGTTTTTTTGACATTCAAGCCTTTTTCAAGAAAATTAATAATTTTTTTTTACATCCAAGCTTTTTCAGGAAAAATAAGTTGTTTTTTTTTACAGCCAAGCTTCTTACATCAGGGGTTCTCAAACGCCCACAAAATCGCTGCAGCTGAATCACTTGTAGCTGCTGAACCACCTGCATCAGGACGATGCACCTTGACTGTCTCGTCAGATTTTTCATTTAATTTTCTTTTAACTGACCCGGTCTTGAGCCATCGATCCATCTTGTCAGTTGACGCGCAGATCATTTATGACGTAAGATCGTAAAAATAACCCACGTAGCTATGTAGCTATGCTACATCCATGCTACACTCTATACTAGTCATTTTTAAACAGTTTGAGAAACACTATTAAACTTATAATATATTCATTTAAAATGTGACATTTTACCAGTGGTGGTCCGCGGACCACTCTTTGAGAAAGACTGCTCTATATGGATTTATGGTTGACAGAAAATCTGTGTAGGATGAGTTGGCTTGAGTCCCAGTATTAAGTAGACTACTGATGTTGGATTATACAATCATTGAGTTTATGTGTTAGTTTAATAGTATTTCCTGGTTTTGTCCGCAGTTCGATGGAATCTGAATGATGAACAAAAGCATTGGAGGCTGAACATTATGGAAAACTTGGCCACATGCCTGGTTTTTATCATAGTGGTGGTCAACGTCTTCATCACAGCCTTTGGAGTCCACCGGCCGAACCGCAGCGACTGAACAAGAACACACACACAAACACACGCAGGTATTCTTTACATTTCTGCTGCTCACATATATTCTTTCTATGCTCCACTCACAAACAGGTATTTTCTGTGCAGTTGTCTCCTATAGACATCCATGTAGTCAGCATGTTTTTGGGCCTCTCCTCCCCTGACCCGACCTTCACAATCCCCTAGCTGACCTACAAACACACTGACCTCTCCAGGCTCTCAGAGAAATTTCCAAAGGAAAACAATTCACAAAAAAAAATCCAACTACAGTTAATTTACCAGAAAATCATTGTCCTGCCTGTAGAGAAAACAGCGAACGACAGAGAAACGGCAGAAGTGACAAAGAGGTCTGGTACATAAACAACACAACATTTGTTCCAAGTGGACAGGAAAGTGGAGACAACTGCGGTCAGGAACATGTGACCTCACACTGTCTGTCTCCTTTGCTGAACGAGAGTGACCCTGAGCACCGGCCAGACACAAACGCACAGGTACACACACATACACGCTCTGACAACAGAACAGGCTTCAATTTTTAATTGCATTGATGACGTTGGAGCAAGATGTCATGGTTCTTTTCCAGACAGCACGGACCAGGAGGTTTGATGGGTCTGCTGAGCAAATGTATGCAGAGCAGGGTGTGCCTCATCTGACTCAAAGCTCCGTCCCATTCACCTCCACAGCTTTAACCTTACCAACACATCTTGCCCCCAACCACAGGCGTCATGCCTAACGTTCAATTATAACAATGTTTGGTTGTGCCATGACTCTTTGTGCAAAGATGGAGGTTGTCTGTGGTTCTCTGGACCAGCAGCAGCTGGTGAGTCAGAGTCAACACAGCACAGACCCCAGCAGAACTGCTTGTTAAAGTAGAAGCCTTAATTAGACTGTGTTTCAGCAATGTCACTGAAACCCCAATTAGAGCCTAAGCAAATGCTCATTTTATACACTTCAGTGGTTTAACACAAGAACATAAAAGCAGTTTGAGCATGTTTCACGTAATCGTCTACTAAATACCTGAAGAATATTCATGTTCCTATCTTTAATTTCTTCAACGTGACTGTGACAAAGCACCTTTCAGATGACAAACCAACGTCACTATCTGATTCTTTCCCTCCTCCACAACTATCATTGGTAACCGTGGAAACAGCCAGACGAGCCGAGAGCCAGATTGATGACACACACATCTCCACTCAGGGCAGATCTGTGGACTGATATATATATATATATACATTATGTATGTCTATGGCTCCTACTCTGCTGGCTCCATCTCAGTCCTGAAGTTGAACATGACCGGCCCTGTGGGGGTCCAACATCACAGGATGCTGATGATCGCCTGGGTCGTGTGCAGCAGGACTAATAATAGCTCCCTCGTGGGAATGTGGATACCAGTAATCGAACTGAACAATCACTCTGGTGACACTTCCAACCCCCTTTAACACCTCCCTCCTCCACGACTCCCCTCTATAATCTGTTGCTCTCTCTTTGTAGACGAGACAGAGGCGGAAAAGTGCTGCTCAGTGCCGCAATTCTCCTGAGATCAGACACCTGAGCTCTCCTCCACAGCTCTACTGTATCACCTTTAATGTAGCCGTTTTCCTACCGATTCATAATCCTAAGAAATATTTGAAAGGGCTCCAAGTGTGAAATGCATCCACTCTGCAGACAGGTCTTTTTTCAGCAGTCAACAGTGTTTAATGTAGCATTTAATTAAGTTGACTTTCTTCATTCAATCAATTTGATTGTCATTATTAATTAATGAGGGCTGTCTGTTGCTCCGGTTTGTCATTGTTATAGCACCCCAGAACATTTTCCATCGTCCTTTTGTTTCCCACTTTGTTGCACTGATTGAGGGAGTAGTGCCCTCTAGTGCTTTAATGGAGCTGTGAGCTGTCAATCAGTGAGATAAACGTTTTATCATCATCTCCATTTCATGTTATTTTGTCCACCGCTGTTTATTTATAGAATTAGCTCTGGGACGACTGTAATTGCCTTAAGTATATTTACTTATACTATGTACATGTAATATTATTTATTTAGCTTTGTATCTATTTTGTCAATATTGCCTTGCTGAATGTTTATTTTGTCATTGAGGAACGCAAATGAATATTTCTACAAGAAACTGTTGTAATAAATGTTCTAAGTTAAAAAAATAAAAATAATAAAGAATCTCCATATCATGCTCACAGTGCCAGACACAAACCTAGAAAAAAATTAATCACTGTACCGCTCATTACTGTGAATTTTTATACTTGAGGCTAACTAATTGAATACATTTCTGTGTATATCTTTGTCAATTCTTTATCATACTAGATAAAAAAAAAAGAAGACACAACTCCAGGTGATGTTAAAATGTGCTTTAATTGAGCAAAAGTTGAACATTATTACAGTGCACTTTAGTGGGTAGACTTTTCCACAGTATTAGAAGGCACTGGAAGTGGGTGAGCGGGTGGAAATATCTGTTGTGTGTTTGAGGAACTGTAGCGCAGCACGTCAAACTCAAGCCCCCAACACAGGTGTTTTCACTTAGGAGGCCTAATTGAGACCTTTGAATATGAGGACCTCCTCTCAGGATAGTGTGCGTGTGCAAACTGCATTTGAATGACATCTCCTTCGGCCTCTTGTTGGTTTAGTTGAACCTGTTAGGGCGGGACAACTTAACCCTTTATCATATCGTATTAACAAAGAGTTTGGTGACATAATGTCATTCCCAGCAGAGCTCCTCCCAGCTTCAACCTAAGCTGTCTAATCAGCCAGAGGGATTGAAAACAGCTGTGTGTGTGTGTGTGTGTGTGCGTGTGTGCAGTGACTCAGTTAATATTCCGCTTCATTTTAGCCAAAAATGTGATTGGAATTGTTTTTGTTCTGTACGCGCAGTGAATTCAGATAAGACTCTTAAAAGAATGTATGTAAAAGACATGTCGGCTATGGGAATTTCATGACAGAATGACTCGCATTATTGTCAGCTTCAGATTAAAAAACAAGTCAATTAGTGCTTACAAATGCGTGGAATTTTCAGCTCTCAAAGTGTGTATGAGTTTGGCACAGCACCGTGGCATATTTCACGGCTTGTTCTTCCCGCGGCGCCTTAAGCATTTCAGCATCCTAACGGCCTGCTTTTTTCTGCTTGCCAACCTCAGCATAGGAAACGAAAACATCTTTAGCGCCTTTACTAAATCTTGCTGCAGAGCAGTGAAGAAATGGGCCGGTGCTTCTCAGTGTCTCACCCTCTGTGGGCAGAAAGAGTGGCAACAAAGAGTTTTAAGAAATATGGAGAGACTGGTTTAGAAATGAAAAACCAAAACAGATATTCCCAGAGACAAATAAGTCCGAACACTTCCTCCATGTTTCTGTAGGACTCACCCCCGTAATAGTAGAGCATTGCAACACCAACCGCGAAACTGAAACAGCTCAGGAAGAACACTGGTCCTGCAGAAGAGATAAAGTTCTCATCAGTGACTATTAGACCAATGACACTACAAAATGTGAATTATCTGATCAGCCGGTGGGCATGCTAAATGTGGGTTGGTGTCTTCCTAATAAATTATATAAACTGAAAAGCTTAATAACAAAGATAAAATATACAGAAAGAGTCCAGTCCAAAGCTGCTCTGTGCAAAGACAGTGGTCTTGTTGTTCTGAACAATCCATAATTTCCTTGTACGAGTTATAATTGAGAGTCATCACTGATGACCCATTTCCCCGCTGACACACCTTTGACCCAGTGGAAGCGCGCCGGACTGTTCAAAGGAATGCAGGACAGAGGAAGCTGTATTGACCCACAAAGCCAGAGCCCTGAATGTAATGGGAGGATGAATGGTGAAGCAGTGTGGAGCAGTCGGGCCCCCATTCTGCTGCTAGGGGTTAAAAGGTTCAGCAGACAACAATGTTTGTTGAACAAAGCTTAGTTGGGTTTAAGGGGCTTATCTGATGATCAGTGAGGGGTACAGAGGCACCCTGACACACACAAACTGTAAATCCACCATATAAAAAAACACCCACCCTAGTAGCCATGCGGCAAAATGAAACCTCTACAACTGCAGATTAAAGCCCATTAACTACGAATCATCAAGGACTCAGCCGTAGTACATGGGGTGGCCGCTCTACCACGTGAGCTACCCGGGCGCCTCAACTACATATCATTATTACACTACTGCCCACAATTTCCCAAAGATTGAAATTAGTTTTGAAGATCATCTCCTTCGTTCCAGGCAGCCACCGGTTTCAGTTCATGCCAGTATAAGATTAAAAGTCAATTTTCGAAGACTAGACACCTTCCTTAAACAGGTAGTCTGACTCACTGGATGCAGACTGTGGGTTATAAGCAGGCCATGCAGGTGGTGCTTTGCTCAAGGACACTTGGGCAGTGCCCAGGAGGTGGACTGGTACCTCTCAAAGTACCAGTCCACACTCCGGCGACCCTCCATGTCCCTACGGACTGAGCTGCTGCCGCCCCGGCAATGTATACTTACGGATGGGTTTACGTGTACTGTTACTGTTAGGGGTTACTATTCCTATATCAAAAAAAAACTAATATACATGTTGTCATTAAAGCCTTATATAAAACACAAAACTCCACAATGCCCATTTTATGTATTCCTCTCAGATCACATTTTTAATGCAGTCGTGAGCATTGACATTCAGGTTTAAGAGATGGCCGCGAACAGTTTTGCACCTCTAAGCTCTGTCATTATGGAACCAAATCAAATCTAGTCTGTACAAAAACAACAATGGATACAATGTGTTATTGAATGCACCAGAAAGGAAGTGCTTTCATGGTAGTTCTCGTTCGCAAATGCATCTCTACATGATGCTAACATAACTTTATCAACGTAACCTTGACAAAAAGGGAAGCTGAGTGGCTGCTTGGATTACCTCAAATAAAGTTTAAAATCCCTGCAATATGATTTCCATGTTGTTCTAAAATAAAACTGACTAGAACACAGGTACTTAATCCAAAAACATATGGTGTGCTTTGAAAAGCTGCTGACAGTAAAGACATGCATGTGGGCCTTTATGTTTGCGCCGACACTTAGGGAGTAGATGTCTTTATTTACAATTCATCTTAAAATATATATATATCAAAAACAGAAAGCTTATTAATGCTCTACTGTACTCAGAAGTTGTGTGAGATGTTGATTAGATTTACCTCTGTCATTAAGCACATGTCGCTGTGGGCGGATCGCCACAGTGTTAGTCCATTTCGGATCGGCCACTTCTAAAACAGAGAGTGAAAATGTTTAATAGGTAAACCCGACACTTTATATAACAGCCTGTGTAATGTCACATCACAGTGAACTGCAGTCCAGGCAGCACATTGGCTTCCTTCTGTCTCTTGGATAGGATAAGCTACATAAGGCCAGACAGGGCAATTACACAGCAGGGGATCCGCCGTCATGGGACACCGGGGAAGTTGCAAGTGAGATTTGCCAAACCATCTCACTTAAAACATATTGGATAAGAACATAACTTTGAAAACACGAAGCGGAGAGAAGCTTTTCGGCTGATAACAAGTCAGCCTAATTAACGTTAATAACATTATGCACAGGAATGTCAGAACATTATTTTCCCTTTTTCACCTCTTTGTATGACTCTGGTGGGCAGGCTCGAGTAGACGTCCTCAGCGTGGATGTGAAGTCCTCTGTAGAATTCATGACATGCCTCCTCGCCCTTACCATGCAGGTGCTTCAACAGCTCAGCTAACCGCGTCTTGGTGGGAATGCAGAGCTTCCTGAACTGCAGGGAGACACATGCTGAATTAAATCACCGTGCACACCTGTATACCAGCACGCTGTGCTCCTGTCAAAGAGAAGATTAGTCAAAGTGCGAGGACATGATGACTTTCAAAACAGGTCGTTTTTATGTTGGAACGGTGGCAAATGTTAACTGTAGTGACCCTGTGAGCTTCCTTGTCACTGAGTATCTGGGGGTAGATCCTGTTCAGCTGCAGCACCAGTCTGTCAACCAGTTCAGTGTCCATCCTCTGATCTGAGCACAGGAACTTGGCGTCCCTCCAGAGCTGCTCATGGTAATCGTCAATGTCTACTCAAGGACGATAGAAATGACAACATTAAAGAAGAGACGAGCAAAGACGCACTCTGCAGTACATACACACTTTAATGTCTTTATTCACGTGCTTAAAGGGCATCGGTGGCCTAAAGGTTGTATGTGCCATTGTGTGGAGGTCAGGTCAGGTCACAAACTTATGAACCTGTGCAATTAGAGTATGCTATAAAGCTCTGATTGAAGGCCTGCAGATTTTATGTCTAGTCTTACAGTAAGTAGTTTCTTTGTAAGCTGGTTTTGGCATCAGTCCTGCTCTGAAAATAAATGACTAAGAGGTTTATTCTCCTGTTTAGAAAGGTGAATGCTGTAAATTTGTCCATTTGGCAACACTTTCTAACAAGTTGACTGCGTTGGGGTGTACGTAAATAAAAGACAGATGTTATAATAGAAAGCTTGTGAGGCCTGTAGTAAATACCAGCTTGGTGGAGTCCACGCTCTTTGTTGACGACCAGTTCAACTTGCAAAACCTAATCCCAGATTTTACTCCCAACTCACTGTTGATTTCATCCTCAGCTTACTTTAATTATTTCAAACTAGATCTTCAACAGTGAGATGTGAATGAAGACTGGGGGCATTGTGACTAAAAGTTCATGCAAAGTATAGAAGCAGATATCTTATTAAGTGTCCTTTACTAAGTCTTAGTGAGGGTTTACTCGTTATCATTGTTGATCTTTGCCCAGTGCAGTTATCTGTTTTGATTTCTGCAGAATGTCCACATCACGCAGGCAAAATTGTGTTTGCAACTGATCTTCAACAGCTAGTGGAGAGATGCAGCAGATATATTAAGCAGGTAAGAAATTGGGGAGGTAATAGTTTGTCCTGTGTTACAATTATTATCAAGTTAATCTCTAAACTATAGTTGTACCTTTTCTTTGTTCAATACAACAGGGAAAATCTTCAAAACAGGTTGGAATATCCTGCTTTAAAGAAACAAAACGTTTTAGCAAAATTAAATAAAACTGCCTCATCCTAATGTCAGATTTAAGCCAGTTCTTTAAGAGAGAAATTACTTTTAGACTAAACTTCAGATTTGGATGTGCACATCGTCTGTAAAAAAAAAAGGGCTGGGTAGCTCTATTAAATAGCATATGATTGAAATAGAACTGCTCATGTTTTAGTCATAGGCTGGATATCTGACAGAAAGTAACACCCAATTACTAAGTCACATGAAGCCAAAATGAATGAATTTGATAACACATCGCTATAGCAACAACAACAACAACTACACTGGAAACTGTAGATTGTCTGCAACAAGTGTCGCACCCACACAGCACAGCAGGCGCTCAGTGATCCTCTGTATCCTTGAAGTCAGCGCGCAGGGATTTCTGCAAATGATCCCAAACCAGCCAAACCCGTGTTTCACAAACCTGTCATACTGACAAATAAACGCTGTGCGGGTCCTGCTTCCGACCGACAGCCTCCCGGTAAAACTTCCTGGTCTCCCCGGTGTGACGGTGTCTGCTGCTCCGTTACATCAGCACGCTGCGCCGCCCTGCCGGGGCCGCATGACTGACCTCAGAGCCGCGTGGCGATTATCACTCCGCTGACTGGCAGATTACTGCAGTTTAGCTTTCTTACACTCAACCACAGCGGTGTCATTTAACACTTTATTGTATTCCATTCCTTTATTCATACTACCTGGAATCGATATATAATATAATAATAATAATAATAAAAAAATAATAACAATGGTGTTTTGCCTTTTTTCTTGTCAGTAATACATTCTTCACCATGTCACTTGAAATCCCTGTGTGTGTGAGCTACATCATTACACACAGTCAAGATCACTGCAGGCCTACTGCTGCTGCCTTATGGTGTTGGCTGGTAAACATTTACATTGGCCCCTTGAGAGAGAAATGTACACCATTGCACGTTGCAATACAGTTCACTTGTTATCATTAGAGGTCTTGAATTTATTTACATTCTTTAAAAAAAAAAAAAGTTATACAGCATTTACATAGTGGCCAGTGCTCTCCAGCTGCTCTCCTCCCACCCAAGCCCCTTCTGGCCCTGAGATGAGTTTCTCAGACAACTTCCTGAGTTGCCTACAATGTTTTGTGAACCCTGTCCTAATAAACGTAAACCTTGATAGTTAACATCAAGCAAAACACAACAATTTGACATGTTTTCGGAAAAGCTCATTTAAGGGCATGAAAGTCCCTCGACCTTCAAATTACAAGAGTTATCATCCAACAAGGCCAGTGTGCTGAAAGTGCAATGGTTCCCCTTTTCAGACAGAGGGCAGTGTGCCATTACAGTTTACAAAAGGCACATAAGTCTGTCACATCAGTATGCAAATAAAGCCTTCATACTGTGCAGAACTGCAGACATAATATTTTCAACAAGATCAGGAATGTTCAGTTATTATTTTCCGTAGTCCTCATCGTACAGATCAACACTTTTGGCCAGTAACTACGTTGTTTGACTGTTGGTATTCTGCTCACACTGATATAATCCGAATTGAAAATTCTTTGGCAGGGTTTATATTCCTCGTGTTGGACTCATCAGTGGTTGACGGGTTCGCTCCTGTCAAACTGCTCTGCTGTCCTCCATACTGCCACACTGAACCAGGCCCCACCGCTGAGATCTGGTTTGCAGTTTGACTGGAAGGAGGTCCGTTGTATTCAGGTGGACCAGAGCTCTGTGCAGATTCTGTCTTTGGGTGTAAGAGAGGCTGGTTGTAGTCATAGCCGGGGAGAGTAGGAAGCGGAGGAGTGGAGCCATATGTGCAGGCAGGACCATAGGCGTACTGCTGATGACATCTGATGAGGAAAAGACAGGAAGTTGTTTCTTTAAAGTTTCTGCTGGTCTTCAAGCACATTTAGAATTTATTTCCCCCTTTTTTGACAGTTTAAGCAAACTCACCTGCTGTCTCGCATGTTGTCACACATGGCTGGGTTAGCGGTGTCCCACAGGGAAGGCACCTTCTCCCGTGTGTTGTTGTTGTTGTTGTTCCTGCCTTTATGGTTGTGGCGAGACCTGTTGTCCTCCTGCTGTTGCGCCTGCTCCTCCCACTGCCACATATCTGACTCCCTGTTTGAAAAATATAAATGTAAACCTGCTTGTCAGTATTTCAGTGTCTAAACGCATCACAGGAAGCTGACTCCCCTCTGTGTTCTTCTCCATTCTTTGCTTCGAGTGCGAGAAAGTAACTAGGTAGTAGCTTTTCTGTGAGTGAGTCCCCGTTTTGTTTGTCTCATGCACGAGGATGCACATGCAGGCAAGCGGGTGACGCGGCACACAGGTCTGCCAATGCTTTTCCCCTGATCTCCATGTGGCGGAAACACGCCAAGATATGAGGCAATGTGCCAACAAAGGCAGGGGAGAAGAAGACAGCAAGCCAGTAAACATGGACGTAAACAATGCTGGCTTTGGAACACTTAAAAATCAGCTTTGCGAATGCTTTATGAGGGAGAAAATGCTTTCAACGCATTTGTTAAGACTTCCAGGATGCACACAATGCCTTTTGGTGAGTAACAGTGACTGTGCACTGTAAATCCCCATTCCCCAATGAAGGACTTTACTTGTAATAAAGATTGTGGTATTGCTACTTTTAAGTCACCTCTCGTGCTGTTTCCTTTTGTCCTCTTTGATGCAGTCGAGCAAACAGCAGGTGATGAAGGCCACGGACATGAAGAAGATTATGCCCGAGCTTACAATGGATGCCAGCACAGCCACACGGAAACCATAGTCCTCATAGGGAGACAGAGCTGGGGTGTGAGAGAAGAAGACTGATGACTGATTGATCGACTTTTATCTCCACGTCATGCACTTAACATATTAAACAGCTCCATTCATCATACTGCAAAATCTATGTACAACAATTCCTTATCAGACTCCGGTACCACACAACACACAGCCACCTTAGGCTTTACAGATAAAGTCTGCCACATTAAACTGCTGTATCACAAGTCTTTCGTTATCATTTAAAAAGAAGAAATTGGCAGACACAAAGTCATTCTACAACTCATCACAATAAAACATAAATTCCATTTTTTGTTTCTTTCAGTTCACATCAGACATCTTATTTTCTCCCATGATAACTGATACTGAAACATGATTAAGATCCCGCTCTCCCTTTTTCCACTTGCTCATCAAAAGAGCGAGCGGCTAACTGTGCACCTGCTGGAAATGATTCCTTTCTACCGCCATTAGCATTAATATTCTCCTTTAATAAGCTTTATCCCCAAGCAAGAAATTATTTTGTCTCAAATGTGTCCTCACATAATTTAGAAGAATTCATTATTGCAAGCCAAAATCATACCTTAAGTGTCTCCATGTAACATTGCCCATAGCCACAATGTCTATCACATAATGTTTAATATATATCCCATCTCTTCAGAATAATGAGCAGACGGACAGTTCAAGGGAAGTTCTGCAGCCGCAGCAAATCTCCCAGTAAAAGCATTTGGAACATTTATTCTGCACACACACACACATTTCAGTTATAAAGTGTAAGAAAGGGTGCCATTCTTTCTATATTAACTCGTACGTCAAGGTCTTAGTTCCTACTCACGTTTACAGTAGTTCTCCCCCACCCAGTGGGTGCTGTTGGTGCCCATGACACACTTCAGCTCACTTCCAACCAGTTTGTGTTTGTCTGGGCACTGCAGGGAAATGACTGTGCCCACAGTCGTGCCATTGCCCTGGATGATCCTCTGGGTGCCCAGGGCTGGCAGGGTCATGGGTGTGCACTGAGCCTGACCTAAAAGAAAGAAAATGATAGTCATTTGGTGACGTATCAGATGGCGTGCATCAAACACAGTGGCTGTGTGCAGAAGTTAGATGTGCATTAATCATCAAAAGTTCAGCCTAAGTTTGAACACATGTATAATTCATGTGTCTTCAAAAGAAATTTGTTTTCACAGAGATGATCACACAACTCAGAATTCAAAAGAAGCACAACAACCAGTCAGGGTGAACAACAAAGAAGAATGGAGCACTGCAGATGAGATTCAATGTCGGATGGGACAATCATTCCACAGCTATCAGTGCTGAACCCCTGTAGGGCTGCACAGCGCGGCGTGACAAAACACTGTCGGCCCCCTTGTAACAGCCTGGTGCTGCGCTGCATCGAATTCTAACAGTATCGAAGCAGGAAATGTGATAAATCATTAAACAAAAGGCCTGCGAGGCTGATGGAAACACATGGGCCATCTGGAGCCACGCTAAACAACCCGTTATCATACAGCACAGCACAGTGCTCAGCATATTAGCTACAGGAGGGGAGGTCTCTCACTGTGTTAGCCAGCAGTCTGTCACGAACAACCTACAACATAAGAGTATCACTTCATCATGACACAAGCTGTTGGAATGCAAATAAACACAATGACATCAAGTCGGTGATTTCCAACAGGACTGGGAAGCATAACGTGATCAGGCCCATGAACCAAGTCCAAACCAGCTTGTTTACTGAGGAAACCCTGCTTCTGGTTTTCACTGAAAAGAAGTGGCATTGGAGAGATTTTTGGAGAGAGTGTTCCTATATGGTATATGCAGCTCTAGGAAAAACGCGTGGCGCACTTTTATCACCACAAGGGGCTTCAAATCAGACCAAAAGTTTGTGGTGTCACTGAGAGATGGACAGACATACATTAAGAAAAAAAGAGGCTAAGTGAAGCATTTTCATGTTAAAGAGTTACACACGCTTATGATAACATTTTACCATGACACTAGTCCAGACTCATCTGGGACAAATACTCCCCGGAAGGCTATTAGCATTAAGCTCAACATATTCAAGTTTATGTAACACGAGGAGGCACTTCATTGCC